>JASANF010006308.1:0-12609 GCA_030248245.1 Trissonchulus sp. WLG1_4
TTGGCCCAAACTCCAAGAGCCCCGTGGTTCGCGGTATAACACCTTAATAGTCGAGACGCAAAGTTTGAGCGCGTGCTTGACTTTTCAGCCAATTCCGCGAGCTGAGCTGGAGACAAAATTAAATGCTCCGTTTCAGTAGTAATGGTGTCCGCTTGGTCAGTGCTTAGCGCTGCTTCATCCGTTGGCTCGACGAGGTCAACTAGGGTACTATCCAGTTGATTAGAACTTGTTAACAAAAGTTCGGAGTCACCTTCTCTTGGCTGGGGCTCGGCATCATGAATGCTGAGATTCCTTACTTTTAAATTCAAACTCTCGAGCTGCTTCTCCATGCAATCATGCCGCCTCAAAAGTTCATTTTGCTGACGAATGATCACATCCAGTTTTGACAGTGCATCAGTGCTGTAACAAGTAAACAATAATTGAACAGAAACATGCTGTACAAGCGTACAACCGTAAATGTTCTAAAACCTTGGTTTTTGCTCAGCTGAAATTTCAGCAGAAGAAAAACCTGCTACGCTGTTGGTTTGAAATTTCAACGGAGCAAAAAACATGCTTTAGAAAACTTACGAATTTCGTGACGAATCAGGCAACATTTCATAATGAAATTATGTGCAAATCATATAAAAACGTATATACGTAAAACCATGATTTTTTAAAAACCACCGTTTTGAAATCCACCCTGTTTGTTGCTTCGCAGCCCCCGCTCTCATGAACATTCATTCCCCTCTCAGAAATATCCAGATATCCATGTTCAATTGGCTGTCTCAATTCTTACGCCTCCGCAATTTTTAGTCTGATATCCAGTCGAAAAATTTTTTAGTGCCGCCTTGGCTCGTCAATATGTTTTAACATTTGTTCAACATTTTAGCAAATTAATACAACAAACTAAGCAAAACTAAAACCATTAAATTCTTAAGTCTGACGAACCGCAAAGTTGCAGATGAGTCCAAATCCAATATAGTTCTGGGACATGCCGGCGACTGGAAGAGGTACGGCGTTCTCGCTGGACTGAGACAAGTAGTAGGTGAAGTAAGGGGCCTTTTAACGCGTTTCTGACCAGGAGTAATTTGATGTGCTGCTGCAAAAGACTGAGTAGACTCGCAGAATGGGGACCTGGATTCCAGCATGACAGCAGTTGGCGGTAGTATCGATGCCGGTGTTAATACTGTGCTGTGCGGACGTGTTATAGAATCGTCGTGTGTGCAAATACTCATCCGTTCTCTTATGGAACAGGCGTAGCATAGAACTCTTGCCATTTCAGTTTGCACACGCACACACACACACACACGTATTCTTGTGAACTTTATCATTCCTGTGTATTAAATAGTTGGCCAGTTGATGGCAATTCGCGCAGTCTCATAATGACATTAATATCAGAGAAATTGTTCGCCTCGTTAGAAAACAAAAGGGGAGCCCATAATTGTCAGGGCTGCGCTAAGGACTAGTTTATTACAAGGGGGAACAAATGTGGTTAAGAAATAAGTTGCAATGACAGCGTATAGTTTCGTTTAAATCTTTTGCAATTGCAGTGTATGATTCCCCTCAGGATGGGATCCGGGCTTGACCAAGTGCTCCCCGTCAGCCCCCTGTGCTTATTGCTGAATAAAGGCGGCAGGCGCACGACTTTTATGCCTGCTTGGTAACTATGGTGTACGAGCCAGAGAAACGTGAATACTTATGCAAAAGAAAGTATACCTACTTAGCTACCGTTGTTTTAATCTTTTTCTTACACTTACTTGAATACATTAGTAAAAAAGTTAAATAAATAAAAATCAGCTAAACTAAATAAATTAACAGATTGAGTATTACTAGAGAAATTCTATTACTAACGTTAACCATCATATGTAGATACAGTTTAGATGACAATACAGTGAATTACTATTTGTATTGTAGTAACTAGTTCGCATTACAATATGATTTAATAAATTGAAATTGTAAACGGAGTATAAAACAAGGTACCCATATCTTGTTTTAATAAGTGGCTATTAATTTTCTGACAAACCGAAACAGTTGATGAAAAAGTTTGTAAAAAGGGCTTCAATTTATTTTATTGAAGCCGCACTGGCTTCACCCTACTGAAGCCGAAATAAAGTGAATATAGATTTAAATAATTATGTTGAAGAAGGATTTCCATATTTTATGAAAGAAAAAAGAAAAAATGGTGTAGAGGATCGAGCCTGGGAGTTTTGTGTGGACTTGGAGAATGCTTAACAACATTGCACCCAACAGAACCCCCAACTCTGTCAGCCCCAAATATTATTCTTATTATACCGTTAACATTATTTTAAACAATGCAGGGATTAAACAATAAAACTTGATTGGCACCTTGCTCAAGTGGCCAATCTGATACCAGCTTTAAACGTAGTCCTCTAAGTCGACTCACACACGGTTTTCTGACGTGACTGATAGGGTTTGTCAACCTCAAAAAGACCCGTGGATCTACATACAATATATAACCATGAAGGATTGCACTAGCACAGTTTCACACACACCTGACCCGACTCTTTCCCACGATCCAACCCACATTTCGTTCCCTAATTTAGAAAAAAACAGCATAGCACCCCCCAACCCTCGGTTGACGACTCACCGAAGGTTTCTGCAGCTTTGGATGTGTGAATGCCTTGAATTTGCCCAACCTAGGGCACAAATTCCGACGAACCAACCCACCACAAGGTGTTTAGCAAAGACAAAAAACCTGTTCGGTTAGTGCATATTCTGTGTAGCTATCAAATCAAGGTGTTTCCGAACACGGTGCATTTATGGCTTACAAATTTACACCATGGTTTAAATACCTTAAGCTTGGTTTATACCTGTCCGTATTTGTGTTTATAAGCTAGTTAGTACAGACTCACAGTTGTAAATGCAATCTGTTTCAGTCTTCCAGTCTAGCTCATGCACCCGAAATTAGTATCTGATTCACGAAGTTTTGTACAGCAACTACTTAAAAATTAAGCTTGCAGAATAAACGACACTGTAATAAACGCGTACTTGAGGTACCTATAAAACTGTTATGCCAAAATATTTACGATTTTCTGGTTAAGCCTTTAATTCCCAGAGGAGTCATTTGGCACATCACGTGATGAATACCCAATGGGGGGCCATAAAACTTGATTTGTTTATTTTATTCAGCTGAACTGCAAATTGTTTTTTTCAGAAAGCTTAGATCTTTGTATATTTAGTGGCCAAATTTTGAATCTTTTGCCTCACAACAAAACCTATGCTTCCCTAAGCAATGTACAAATTAAACTTTTTTTCATCGCAAAAGGAGTATTTTCTTCGTGACCTGATTAAGATTTTGAGTTGCGCCGCCAGCAGTCAACTTTGAGTGCATCAGATACCACAAATGTTGTACTCTATTGCTAGCCTTCAACTATGGCAAGCGCACGACTTTTGTGTGATTACTCTAGGGGAGGTACATATTATGCCTGAGCGATGGCGCAATTTTTTCACAAATTCTCAACTTTGAGCGCTTATAACGCAAAAAACGGTGCGTCCTAGACCCTTAATCGATTGACTATGTTTTGTTTACCATTCATTTTTCTATCGAATGGTGGTTCCGTAATCTCTCACCGATGCACGTAACTCAAGCAATGGTCAAAAAACTAGAAGATGTCAGAATCAGGCTGCCTGGCGTGAGATGCTCTGGGCATTAAAGGGTTAAGAAGGAAACGTTGAATCGCAAATATTGCAAAATTTTTTGGTAATATTAGCTTCAAATCGCTCATTTTGAGCTCGCGGATCAACAATTCAGTTTTTCTTATAAACACTTGTTTTCAAATACATATATTTGAAACCGCCGTCAAAGTGCGTTTTACCTAGTTTTGGGATGACTTTATTTTGTTGCCGCTTGTTTTGAACAATTTTGGAAGTAATTAAATGCATTATATACCTAATTTTTGATAATTGAAGCGTCAGTCAATAAAAAATATGTTTAGGGCATTAAAAAACAATAGACAAGGACTAATTTGGCCATTTTGGCCCTACAGTAAGTTAGCTAGCAACAACTCACACACACACACATTACAAAAAAATTAAACACAAACACGCTCACAAATTTGCCACAGTGATTACATGTAAGACGTGCAATTTACGTAGGGCAAAACAAATGTGAAGTCCTGTCGCTACTGAGGTAGCGACAGGAAAAAAAAGCAGAAACCGCATGCAAAAGGTGTTTTCACATAGCAGTAAGCGCTAGAGCCTGAGTAAATGGGTAAACCAATTTAAAAATCTGCTGCACAGCAAAACTTTTTAGGTAAACGGTGTAACTTCTAATATAGCCCAAGCCGTGACCTACAAAGCTACATAAACGTAACACCAATCTCATGCTAAAACCTCCAAGAAGTAGTTCCAACTTGCATGCATGTTTCAAAACCTTGTGGTAAACTTGGAAATGTATTACATTCTGAATTGTTTAGGCTACTGATTTGTTACGAGATGCATATCGTTACTGACTTTCTGCGAATTGTTAAAGTGGACACTATGTATGCACTGCTGGTTTGTTGGTTTGTTCTCCAGTCGCCGTAGAATACACAATTTTGTTCGAATTAGGTTTAGTAGGACCGATCTGCTAAAGTACCGGAGAGATCAGTACCACTTTGTTGAGTGGTACATTCATAACGTATTGACAGAACTTTTGCAAATTACAACACGCAGCAATGTAGCCTTTAGCTACTATTTTCGTTAAAATTGTGAGAATCAGAATTTATTTACATATATATTTAGCAAAAAAATATGCATTAGTGCCAATGAGTGCAAGTGAGTAGCAAACGATAGCAGTAGGTATGTATGTAGTGCACTGCTCACACAGGATTCCAATTGGGTTTATAAACTGTACCTAATGCTGTAATTAGGGGATCCCTGTGCATTGTGTATCTTCCTCACCACTGAGACAATCACCGTTTTGATGTATTGTCCCGTGTATAAACTGTATTTCAAATTCTGCTGATTTTCATAGGTATTACCACACTTAATGCATAATGTATTATAAAATTTCACCAAACTTCATTTAATTTCACTTACAAAAGTTGTTAAATTTAAGGCAGTGAATGTAAACATAATTTTATGAGGTGACTGAATGTTTTCAAAAAACATTAGTGCTGATTGTTCTAATGAGTTAACATTTTTGTCTGATATTTTACTATTAGCAAGTTTATTATTGTATATCTACTACACTTACACATACGCTCTTCGACGCTATGTTGTAGATAATAGACTACCAAATCTCTCTTACACAGACAAACACGCGCACACACATACACAGGCAGACACGGCAATTGCAAACTGATTTGCATATTGCCAGTAGACATTACTACGCACAGTACACATAGTGAGGACATATGTTCAATAGAGTCTGGGTATCAAGAGCACCTACTTAGATACCCAGACTCTTCCTAAATGAGCTGCTGTGCTGTTGCGCAGCAGTAATAAACAAGCAAAGCCCAATGCAAAATCAGCCTGAAAATATCAAAGCTTCATTTTCACTCAGTGAACTTAAACCTGCTGCGCAGCAGAAAATTATTTGCACTAGGTAATATTGTAATCAACTTACAGTTGCAGCTATTGTTTTAATTGTATTCAATTGCATGTTCATCATCACTAAAAGTCGCAGTATAAGCATGAGCATAACCATGCTACTGAGAATCAAAACCCACTGTTTTCTAGCGACATGGAAAAATTGCCATACTATACACGCCAACAAATGCACTAACATAATTAATCGCTGACATGTAGCTGCTACTTGCTGCGATTTAGTTTCATTGCTAACCATTCCAATTCTTCATACATACGTTTGCGTCAACCTGTCGTCCACAAATCGCTGACAACTGCTCATCCTCACTAATTTAAAATATATCAGCTGAGCTGATGATCATTTTGAAAGCTTTTATGCTTAAACATGTCGGTCCCTTATTTCGACTACGTAGCATCTCGTCTGTTTCTTGACTGGCACAAATGACGACGTCACTTTTGTAGGGTGTATTGATGGTGCCATTTACAACCGTTGCAGGTAACAATGCTGTGTTTGCCATTACAGTATATTGTGAGTCTATGTTTGTTAAGTAGTGGTGTAGTTTGTGACATACTGTCGAAGATAAATTCTACTTTACTTTTATTCTGAATTACGGTTTGTGTGAAGTGTGAACTATGCAAAAGAGTGGACAAATGGAGACCATGCGAATAATGTAAGATGTGCTTTTAAGGTGAGACCTGTGTGATTTCAGACTTGACTGCAAAATTACTATGCAAACAGACAGAGGAAGATAATATAGTAAATATTATGAATGTTAATTATACTAATTTTTTGTAACTACTACTCTCGCATTGTGGGCGTAGCAAGACATACTTTTGTAAATGCAAATGCAATGCATACTTTTTGGTATGCAAATGAGGTTCGAACTTTGTGTGTACTTCAGCCGTACATTACATGCTTACGTACGTAGGTAGTTACTAGTATGAAAATGATACGTACCTAAACAGACACATTTCAAACACATACTCATTTTTACTTGAAACCGCACAATTACACACATAAAAACACACAGAGACGCACACACAAGTCTCAGTTAATCTCACGGTATTTTCCGCACACCTCATTCTAAAGAAGCCTGCTGCGCTTCTGCGTAATTACGTTGCAATGTGATAAACACGTGTATAAAACATTTAATTTGTGTGATAAAGCGTATTTAAGGGGGTAATTGCGTTTTTAGGTGTTTTTTTGAAAAGCCATAGCTCAGCGTTTACAAATTTAAATCACAAGCGGTTTTTTGCATTAGCTAGAACAATATGTTTCCTAAATGTATGCCATGCATTGAAATTTAACCTGTGATTTTGTTTCCAGTATAAGCGACTAAAGAAAGGTCCTTTCCAAAATATTACACTTTTTTACAAAAAGTTTGCGCCACAGCTCTGAATCATACGATTACCTGTTGGGGCTGAAAGTTGGTAAGGTTTTTGACATGTTTAAAATCCCCAGGCATGTCCCCCACTTTTTTAATAACTAGTCAATTTACTGAGAAACTAGCTGAAAAGCAAACGCACCGAAAATTTAAGATATTTTTTTGTAATTAAAACCCTCTAAAAATGTCCACAGGTGAAATTTCGAAAAAGTGAGAGACATGCCTGGGGATTTTGACCTTTAGAGTACTGTCCCAAAAATTCATGCTCAGGCGTCACTTATAACTTGAGTACTGGTGGCGCAAAGTTAACATAGAAATCTCAGAAACCTCGAAAACGCAACTACCACCTTAAACTGTGTATGTAAAATATATGCACAATGTACGGACATACCTCATAATATACTACAATTAGATTAGACTAGATTAGATTAATATAAAACTTAAATGTATTTTATGTAGCAACAACAGATGCATAAAGTATTTATTCCTTTCATTTATTTATTGCAGACAGCAATTTTTGGGCTTATTTAGCATCGCACAACTTCCATTATAGCGGAGCGTGACCGCATGAGCAATAGTATGCCTCGCCGACACAAATGGCCAGCACGTTCGTCATTCCTGACCCGGCCGTTCCCGCACAATAGTTGATGCAGTCGCTATCTTGACGGCAGGGGTCTGAAACAATGAAATATAACAAAATCAAATATTCTTATGTGGTTATATTCTTATTTGGTGTCACTAACATGAGCCTGACTAAGCATGGCGGGCAAGCTGTAAATTTTTAATTCTGATGCTGATGAAACTATTAGTATTAGTGGTCATTAAACTAATTTTTATTCTCTAAATTCTCGATTTCTACAATCATTTACTGCAGAGTAGCTCCAAGTTTTTTCAAACTGCAAAAATTTTTGTTTTGGCAACACGTTTTGAACTAAAAAACTGTTAAAGCAAAAACAATACATTTTAAAAAACCAACGGCTCAGTGAGATGTTAATTGAAATCACTGGAGTCAGAATTCAGAGAGCTAACCACATGTACTACAGTGACTCCAATTGACTTTCAGATAGCGTGTGATTGATTAGGTAATTAGGTGTGATGAAATTTATTGTATGCAGAATATTAGTAGCCCGGTTGGTTTAGTTGGTAGTGCGTTATTCATCTACGGAGCCTCTCATTTCATATCAGATGATTGGAAGTTCGATTCCGCGCCAAAGCGTCATCTTTTACTTTCTGTAGGAATTCTATCCACAAGGCTTCCCGCTATGTTGCCGTTGGAGAGCACTGAGGTATCTACCCCTTAACTGTTAGTTAACATATTAGTAGTATAAACGCTGCCCCATTTAAGTCGTAACAACACACGCTCTATGGTTACAATTTGTGTGCAGTATTTGTAATACAATCACGAATTTTTCTAACACACACTTATATCATACCTGTCTTGAAATAACAGTGCAATAACTAACGACAATAACTACGTGCACACTGCTAGATTCACAGCGTGCCGTATAATTTAGTTATTGCACTGCTGTCGGCGTGCATCTTAGTTATTGCACTGTTGTTTCAAAACAGTTATAACATAAGTACATTATAATACTTTGTAGCGTGCACTCAGCATTCATTTGCACTGGCACGTGAAGCCCGCGTGCATAAACTCGTGCGCTGCGCGCACTCGTTCATGCACTTGGAGCTTCACGTAACAGTGCGTATAAATTACTGAGTGCACTCTACATCGTGCTATAACCTACACTTGACTTACACAACTTCGGGATTTGCATTACTGCGTATCGCTTGACCACGCCACCTAAATGCATAAAACACTATTATGAGCATTCTAACAGTTGTTGGACAATTACCAAGACTACATATTAATGTGTCACAGTTATAGGAAGAAGTATAAAAGCCAGACACTCCCCTGCCTGTGTATGATAAAACTCAAGCAGAGGCGCTTGTCTAAATCGGCCTTATTGAGTTTTCTTAAACAAGTACACAGCCAATCAGAAGCTAACCGCTTTGCTATCTGCACGTGCTTTATTCAGCAGCCAACTGCAATAGCTGCAATGGCTATGATAGTCACCTGAGTGCTGATTGGAGCACGTGTAAATGAGTCTGATACCAAATAATAAGAGCAATAAGCAATAATAGCTGTAATAACAAGCAATAATAGCTGTAATAACCATACAGGTGTTCGAATTATGCATGTTTGGATTTGCAGACCAACTCTTTACCTAAATTATGATAAAACTGTCAAAAACGTAACTACCACCTTAAGTGACTGTGGTAATGGTGTATTGCTGTTAAACGCCTTTAGTAATTAACGGGCCTGTGACCGTACTCATCAGTATGCCGTGTTTTTAAGTCACTGCTCACCGTAACAGTCATAAAAACAAAATAATTACATCAATATTCTATACAATTAAATTGCAAGTACGTCTTTAAAAACGCTTGCTTACCGCTTGAAAAGCTGCACATAAAGCCAGCCAACAGAACAGACAAAAGCAAAGCACGCATCGTGTTGCTAAAAAATAGCTTAACTATTTTTTGTTTCCAATATCAATAACTCAATAACATAATATAGCTAAAAATGGCTAAATGTGACAGTACTAGTTAGTCTTAAATAGTTTTTTTGAAATCGATGTTACAAGTAACTTACAGCTTTTATTGCACTAACACTAATTCATTCACATGTGTTAAGCCCTCGTGCAGGTGCACTGGTGCTCTTTGCACTGCCAGACTCATGCACTCAGAGTTCATAGACAAATGCGTATGAATCACTTATGGCACGCCAACCAGTGTTTTGACCCATAATGTATTCAACATCGTCATAAGGACTATGTAGGACAACACTCTTACTCTTGGTTTCTGGTTGGTTACGCAAATTTTAAGACTGATCTAAAACTTACTGACACATCTAAAACTTGGTCTAAGACTTACTTTGAGTATGAAGATCAAGACAGAATCAAAGTTACCAGGTATTTTTGACTAAGCTTAAAATTGTGGTGCCTTAAATACTGCAAGTGAACCAATGGCATAGCATTTGCTGCGATCGTTAAAGGAAAAATTACTATGATCGTATCATGTTTTAATCGGTTTTACAGCAGATTAATTGACAGTGTGTTGGTATGCAGTTACGGTGAAATACCTGCGAAACTGTTAAGGTACCCCAAAAATTCAAGTTGCTTTGATAACTTGGACTACTTTAACTATATTCAACTATGTTGACCAAATTTTACTGCAGCAAACTGGTGAAATCTTGATTGGTTTAGAAATTGTAAACTTGGTGTTCGAACCCCCCTCATTTTTTCTTGCATTCTTTAGGACAAAAACAATTTGTTAGCTTACATAGGTATACATGTAGCTCTTGATAAAACAATATTTAAGCTCAAAGTTATTATCTCAAGTGATATTACTTTTGATGACTTCTGAGATAAGAAATAGAATTTTATCATAATAATTACCATCATTAGGCGACTTGTGTTTATTATGTTTATAGATTACATAAAAGACCACTAGGTTTTGCTAGACGCGCTACATCCAGTTATATTGTATACATATTGTAAACCTATGTACGTACATACGTAGGTACATACGTGCCTACATATTCTAAGAAGAGCGACACATGTACAATAACAAGCACGTTTTGCGAGTAAAGTTAAATTCATTTTCGATACATAGATTTCATTGTGACATGCTTAGAACGCCGAGGATATTCTTTGAATATAAAACGCGGCAAAACTTTTAAAGCAAAGAGTTACTTTACCTTTACCTTTACCCAGAGTTGGACACGTTGTGGGGTGCCCCGTGGGCTTTATATCTATAACATGTCCGGCTGCCCCTCCCCCACGGGGTCTGTTTGGCCCCCTCAGGAAAAACATCTGTTCACACAATTGGAAGATTTTACAGCTTTTTATCACCATAGAAACGTGATCGACGACAAAAATAGGGTTGATATATGAACCCCACAGTCTTACTGTTAAAATGAGGTCTATGTGGACCCCATCGCAATACAGTAGCTAATGTTTTGTATTATTTTTAGGGATGGATCAGGCAGAAGGGGACGCTTTTACAGAGCCACTGGAAGGTTGACAATGAAGCCGAATATTATCATGAGCTTAAATTGTACCACATTATTACTTATGTAGCTTCTAAGTCAACTTAAACATAAATCATTTTAGCTGCTTTTTAATACAATATAGATACAACTTTGTTTACTATTATTTAAATTATTTATATGGTTAAATTATTAGAATTATTTTTGTTTAAATTATTATTTGTTATGTTTAAATCAAACTAATTGACGTGGCGTTATCGATGTTCATCTTCGACAGGTTTCAATTTCAACAGTTCCTGTAAGTGCCAATCACCCTAGTGGCTGATTGGGATTGTTTTGCGGGCACCGACACTTCTGGTATTTACTGATCAACCTTTTGCAGCTCTTATCCTTAATATTTGATTTAACTGAAATAAAAATAAATTTTATTGGCTATTTATAATCTCTTAATGTGTGGCACATGATGCTTTTAAATAAATTAAATAAATGGTATAATTTATATAAAATTCAATTTATTTAAGGTTATTACCTTATATTTACTTAATTTAGCAACTGCATTAAATTGATAACGAATGCATGCAAAGCCAAAACACCTATTAATTTTTGCCTGTTTCTGTAAATAGAATTTGGAAGGTTTAATCACCTATAATATATATTGTGTATCAGCAAATCCAGGCGGAAACGGACTGACTTTGAAATTTCAGTATTTCGATAGCGTTAATTGAGCATGCTTTGTAGAAAGAAGTTGTAGCTTAAATAAGGTATTCAATTGAAATTTAGCTAACTGCGAGAAGTGCGGCTCACACTTAAGCAGAACAAATTAATCAATTCAAAATTTCGTAATTAATTTGTTAAGAGCACCATGAAAACATTTTAAATCAAAAATCAATCTCTGCAAATAATTTTAAGGAAATTACAGATAACCGTATATTAGTTAAACGTCATTAAATATACCACAAATGCAGAATGAATTGTTGTGCAACGCAACTTAAAAAAATCAAAACACAGTTTATTATTGCTGATGGGCTGTTTGATCTGTTAGTCGTTGACAGTCAAACTTTCAAGCAATCAGGCATCGAAAGCTTTTGTAAATATCAGATGGTTCATTCATGTTAGATAGACGGTACTGTTTTAGCTGAAGCACAAAGAACTCAGTTTCGCCAAGGCGGCTTGCAGAATTTCCGCCTAGAAGGCCGCAGCTTACAAAAAGAGCAAGCTGTAAAAGTTGACAGCCTGATTGCAGTTAAAACTGACGATTTTTTAAATTTTTGCCCTTCCGTATACTTGTTTTCAACTATTTAGCAAATCCACATAGTTTTGAAACACTTCCGTTGGTTGAGAAAGGATTTACATTTATATCTACAAAAATGATACATCTTCGTCAGGAACAATACAGAAAACAAGAAACAAAAACTAGGCGACTTTTTTTAAAGTGTTTTAAGTTTACAGAAAAGCAGATATGAAAATTTCCAAGTAAGTGTACAGTGTGAAAACTGTTTCGTATCAGAAGTACTTAATTACGTGCTGAAACACTAAAAAAAGTTTAAAATTAATTTCAATTTTAATTTTAGCATAAACTATTTTCAACACCAATGCGTGCTCTGCTTCTGTCTTCCCTTTTGGTTGGCTTTGTGTTCAGCCTTGCAAGTGGTAAGCAGACGTTTTTTA
>JASANF010006309.1:0-12318 GCA_030248245.1 Trissonchulus sp. WLG1_4
TGCGAGCGTGTGTCAGACCATACATTACATGTACGGTCACGGAAAAGTAATCTCATGGAACAGTGTTAGCATGAAACCTGTTGGAACAATGTTTCTTAGATTAGTTATCATCGTGTTTGGAGCCAAGTGAAATCAGACTTTATCATCACGTTGTGATTGTCGACTTTACGATGTGGGTCATATCGACAGTACAAGTTCGTATCTGCGATCCAAAGCAGCAGTATGAATTTTGAGTTTCGACCTCAAACTTCAGTTGATTGGCAAAATTTTAGTGCTATAGTCTTATAGTGCAGTATACTATAGTGCAATCGTCTTCTATGATTGCATGTAGTTCTAGTGTTAAACTGGAGGCAGGTCTTGGAAAAGCACTGTTTGTGTGGGCGTGTGTATTATTCTGTACACGTAGCTAATATGCATCCTACGTAATTGTGTATTGCGTAGCTACAGAAGACTGTTGTGCGAGCGTGTGTCAGACCATACATTACATGTACGGTCACGGAAAAGTAATCTCATGGAACAGTGTTAGCATGAAACCTGTTGGAACAATGTTTCTTAGATTAGTTATCATCGTGTTTGGAGCCAAGTGAAATCAGACTTTATCATCACGTTGTGATTGTCGACTTTACGATGTGGGTCATATCGACAGTACAAGTTCGTATCTGCGATCCAAAGCAGCAGTATGAATTTCGAGTTTCGACCTCAAACTTCAGTTGATTGGCAAAATTTTGCGTAATTTAAGAATCTTTTTGAGCAATCAACCGAACGCACAAGTCTAACTACTACCCCAAATATTGGCTTTATATAGTGGCAGAAGTATTACAGTTTACACATCCCTAAGTGAAGGAGAAGCTTCTCATCACTGAAGTCGCGCAAAGACACGTACTGAAATGTGTCTACTAGACATCGTCTAGACATTTGCACACAAACACAATCTTGCAACATTGGTCTAGTTAACACAAGAGTCGAGCATTGTTAGTTCCTGGCAAGGGTTCGAGGTTGCCCGCGACCAGCGTTTATCCCTCGCACACACCTTATAATATGTCCAAACAGCCATGAGCCATCCCACGTAATCTACATGTCAGATGACCATAGGCATCCTATAGGCTGACCTAAAATGCTAATGTTCTGTTTGGCGTTTTGCAAATGAAAGTATAATTTCCTTTAGAAATTTAGATTGTCATTTAGTTCAGTCGCAGTCAGTGATAAGTTAACCCACAATTAGGCTCCATTTTTCGACCAAACAGTTGCCTCTTTTTCTCAAAACTTTAACCTTCTTTCAGCCACTAGAGAAGTAGTCGCAGTAGCGAGTGACCCAAAATTTTGAAGACATTTTCGTTTTCCAATTATATAAAAATTTTTGGTCGTGGCAGTTTAGAACTCTGTAGGATCTCATTGCAAAAATGTCACCTTATCCACAAGCCTTGTAAATAGCTTTGTGTTTGTAAATCTGTTATTAGCAATATAACTTTGTGAAGTAAGATAGGCCCCCTAGAGTACTTAGGAATCCCCCCTCCCTTTCTTGACATGGCGAGACTGCCAGGATGACTTTGGAATCTCCTGGTCGCAGAACTGAGTCAGGTAGCGTTAGGTATGGGGTGTTGGGGGACATACCCCCTTGAGTGGCATGGGCAGAGTGGTGGTGAGAGTATATGGAGGAATTATCGCCGAGGTAGCTTTGCAGTGGAGCCACTCCTTGTCCCGGCTAGGAGTGAGAGCTTATCAGTCCCGGGCAGTGTTCGCAGAAGAAGATGAGGCCAGAAAAAAGGACCTCGTGGCACTTGCCTTATAGAGAAGAGAAGAAAGAAGAAAAGGTAATATAATCGGGATGGCTCCCGGCGCTCCTCCACCCCGGGTACCCATGCCCCATATAGATAAGTAGTAGTGCACACAGCACAGGGAAACTTCGGGTCGAAATTTACTAGAAGGGGAGGGATGTGAAGTAAGATAGGCCCCCTAGAGTACTTAAAGGGTTTTACGACAGCTCACCATCGGCCCAGTAGCTCAACGGTAGAGCGCTGGTCTGCAGATCCAGAGATGGGTGGTTCGAATCCCCCCTGGGTCATTCTGATGATGATGCTGTCGTTCTTTCGGTAAGAATCCCCCCTCCCTTTCTTGACAACTTATTGATCACTAATTTTGATGCGGCGTCAGCGGTTACCGACACTACAACGGAGGTTGGCACGCAATTTCTGGCGTGCATATGCATCGTTACCTAATAGGGCCGAATCTTTAATAAAAATGTGTATATACGAAATTTTGGAACCCATATTGAACCGAAAAAATCGCTATTGCGGCACCCGCAAACGCAAGTTAAAACTCATTAGTTGACTGCAGCTCCATGTGTAGATTTTTAAATTTAAATTGTAACATATGAGTTTTCTGATATGGCAGCATTTTTAACCTTTCGCGCTGACAATGCCCGCTGAGCTGCTGACAATGCTGGCTAAGCTGAGAGTTTTGATGTTTAGCTACAAATGTTCGCTTTAAAATATTTTGGTGCCGCGTTTTATATTCGAAGAATATCCTCAGCACTGTAAGCATGTCACAACGAATTATATCCAAAATTAATTTAACTCTACTCGCAAAACGTGCTTGTTGATCTTATTGCTATGCTACAGATAAGCGTTGGTCAGACATTAGTAAGCTTATAAAACTTGTCACTTTTTGTCACAACTTGTTACAGTAGGGTGCGGAAAGTCAATCACCTTACCTGGTCATACGCGTCCTATCGCCTAGGATTTCAAGTTTAGCTAGGATTTTTTCTGTGGTTCAATTCTGTGTGAAACATTTAGTTTTGTAATTTATTACATGATGTCGTCCTATTTAATAGTTTGTTTTTAGGCTTAAGTGTAAACAGGCGTCTGATAACTTCAAATAAAGTTACCCAAACAGTTTAATCGGTCTTGGTAACTAAAAGTAAAGTTTTTGTCCATTAGTAACTACCTGTTTTGTGCTACCGAAAGACTACTTGTAATTAATAATTGCCATTTTGGTAACCAGAAGTGGACTTTTGATTTTGATTTGATCTATAAGTAAGTTAAGTTCGTGTTAATAAGTTTTGGTTATCTTGTGTGTCGTCTTTTAATATAAATGGCAAAGCTATGGTGATCCTGTGTACCAACTTGTTAATAGACAATATATATGCTGTTTTTCTTTTATAATTCCATGATTCTAGATTAATAACAAGAAACAAATTAACTTGTTAGTTTATGTTTAACTTTTAATTCTACCTTATTACCTATTTAGTCGACCCTGCTACCTGGCCTACGTATTGCCAGTTGAAGTAGTGAGACACTTGTCATCTACCTACTTGGCTAAAGTGAATATTTGTTTATGAGTAAATCCCCCTCGAGTCCTGAGTTTAGGGGTAAATTTAGTATGAAATTTTTAAACTTATCGGAACATATGTTTATGTTTATGCTAAACCGAACTACGAGCACGGGTACTTTTAACGAATTAACTTTTAACTAATTAGAATACTTTTAACGTTAAAAGTGACAAAACCGAATAAAGTTAGTATAACCAAAAAACGACGACCCAAAATGGTTATATACTATGATAACCCGGATTTTTATTCTCTAAATATCTCTAGCTATTTTGATCATCCGGATGTGAAAATGCGCTGGCCTGAAGACCACGAAAAGTTTATGTGTTCATTACTTATATTCAGCTACGACCCACCCTTCTCTATGAGAGCTTTTAATTACAAGCAATTTATTCAAAATTGCAAAATTGGCGAAACGATTACAGAATGTGATTGCTCATCTAACCCCTTAGCTGATTCACATCGCAAACATATTATTACCGGCAACTTAGATCTAATACAAGACACACAGCTGAAAACAATTCTAAGTAAAGGCACCAAATTTCGGCTACATAAAGCAACTAATTATGATGCAATCAAACATGAAACATATAAAAGCCTTCTGAATCACAGATTCCATCAAGTTGGAAATACCAAAGTTTCTCCAAACGTGAATTAAAAAGTCTACAATTAAAATATGTAATTACTACAGTAGACAAAGCGACCCAAAACTATGCCTTCATATGTAAGAATTCTACTTAGAACAACTCCTTAAGGAGTTCGAACTGGACAATAATGCTACTAATAATCATACATGTACACGGAGTCTCGGTCTGGGGGTGGGGCTTGTCCCGAAATTTTCGACACTTTATGGGGGGCTAGTCCCAATATTTTGTCCCAAGAACGCGAAAATTTCTAATTTTTGCCTGAAAATGGGAATTTTTGCGAAATTCCGATGTTTTTAGCAATTTTTTCGTTTTTTTTGGTCATTTTTGAAGCATTTTACGGCGGTCTGAGGCAATTTTGGGGCTTCAGAGAGGGGGCTTGTCCCGACGGGTCAAATGTGAGTAGGGGCTTGTCCCGGAAATTCAAATCTGGGGAGGGCTTTGCCCCCCCCCAGACCGCCCCATGTACATCTGTGCTAATAATACATATGAGGTAGTCAATAGCAACATTGACGATATTATCACAAGATTGATACATGAAAACACACAGTTTAACATCAACGTTACACCAAACAAACATCAATTACCTTATGCAATGCTGACTCATAAATTTCACAGGCATCCAGTTAAGTTCAGAACAATAATCGCAAGCCAGCATGCAACGAATAAACTAGCTTACATCAGAATCGGTAGCGCACTAGTAGTATAGGGTGGACGAGACGTGCTCATTGAGGCTGAGGCTTGGCGGAGTGGTCCTTATCCCACCGCCTTCATCCACCCCCTTCGGAAGGGGGTGGAATGATTTTCACTCCACCAAAATGTCAGCCTCACTAGTCAGGTTGAAGGGGGTGGGGGTAATGTCACTCCACTAAAATGTCAGCCTCACTAGTCAGGTTGAAGGGTATGGGATAACTTGCACTCCACCAAAATGTCAGGTCACAAGCTACGTTGGAGGGGGTGGGGGTAATGTCACTCCACCAAAATGTCAGCCTCACTAGTCAGGTTGAAGGGGGTGGGGGTAATGTCACTCCACCAAAATGTCAGCCTCACTAGTCAGGTTGAAGGGGGTGGGGGTAATATCACTCCACCAAAATGTCAGCCTCACAAGCTACGTTGGAGGGGGTGGGATGACGTACACTCCACCAAAATGTCAACTTCTCGAATTTTGAGGCATCATAACTTTACGAATACTTGTCCGATTGACCTAAAGTTGATGTCTACACCTAGGTAATCGACCATGGTGCGTTCAATGCCATAGGTCCAGAGGTCATATCACGTGACTTACGACACGTGACTGACTGGTAGATTACCTAACTTTACTATTACTGGTCCAAATGACCTAACCTTAGTGTCTAATTTGGGTTATGGACCATGACCAGTTCAATGACAGTACTTCCGAGGTCATATCAGGTGACTGTAGTACTGTAGATTGACTGTAATATTGCATATAATTATTTTAAATTAAGCATATTCCTGAAATACAAACCACACCTCCCCTCCACACACATTCAAATATTTACTGTATGGTGCCAGATGGTGCCTGTTAATTAGATTCAGAAAATATGCTGATTTGTAATTTCAAACATTATTCAACTCTATAATTTAGTCTTAAGGCAGATGTTGCCATTGTTAACTTCAATTTAAATTTCTACGGCTATGCCTCAAATTTTGGAAACATACGTACTTTATTTATTGTATATGTTTCAGAATTGAAGAGTATAGTATTATGCGGTTTGTTAACCACGTATAAAATCAGCTACGTAGATAAATATTTGTTAAAGAATTATTGCTTGATAACTGAATTAAATTAATTGTTTACCAATGTTGCATAAGTAGTAATCGCTGCCAACATGTAATAATGATATATATATATATATATGTATATGTGTATATATTAATTTTTTAGTACACCTTTAAAACACTAATTACATATTAATTTTTGTTAAATATTTTTAATTATTCTAATATTTTTAAGTGGCAGGGTCAAACGTAGTCTAAGTACTAATTTTTGGTGACAAACACTTACTGAAAAATTTACATAAAACTGCTGCTTGTTAAACTATTTAGTTTTTTTTACTGGAAATTAATGTAATACAGCGTGTGTCTTAGTATATTTTCCATAAAATTTTACTAAACAATATAAAACCAATTGGAAAATTTACACAATACTAATCAGTTACTAATCAATGAGTGCAATAAGGGCAAGTCTACATTAAATCCAGTCTGGCTTGACCCAACGATATTCGTCACATTTGCTGATATCACAGTGGTATTTAAAAATTTGGCATATTTCTGTGATGTTTCTTCAGCTTGGCATATTGATTTAGCACCAAGGCAAACAAAACTGCCTTTGTTGAATACCAAGAACGTTAGTCCGTCATATTTCACCGCCGTTCCACTGAACTTCTCTGGACATCTTCCAATTGGTTTAACGTCTAGGTTGGCGAGTTTACCCACTAGCACGACGTTGACGATGTTCACCATAGTGCAAGTAAAAAATTTTGATTTTTAGTAACGCAAGCATGGAACCAGAACTTTTCTGTGGCATTAGCTTAAAGTGCAAGATCGGAACAGTACGCTTATTTCACAATGGAAAATTGTTTGTCACTGGACTGGTCACTGAATCAGCGCTACAAGCAGCATGCGACGAAGTATTATCACTATGCGGACTATGCATTCGCTTATGACATATAGATTATTATCATGTTATCTGTATTGTTTTATTTGTAAGGTTCTTGTACAGAACTGTAATGTAAAAATTGTATAAATAAATTCTATGCTTACAAAAAAAGAAAACAAAAAAAAGAAAACATAAAAAAACAAAATAAAGAAAACAAAAAAGAAAATAAATAAAGTATGCATAGCATGACAGCGGTAGCAGAGAACCTTCACGCGGTGCTGTCATAACCTTCACGCGGTGCTGTCATTAAGGTATTAGCTGAACTAATCTTACTCTGCTGAAAAGCATTAACAAAACAATTGTTGTACAAATTTTGCAAACAAACTACAGTACAATATTATAAATTTTTTGTGGTTACAATAATATTTAGTGTGGGGTACATTCATAGGTTTGAAATAGGTCCGCTTTAGTAACAGAGATTGACTTTAATTTTTTTATTTTTTTCCCTGGGTTGGTAAATCTATGAGCTATTGGATATTACTGCTGCTACTCTCTCAAGCATCTAGATCTCAAAAATATAATCAATAAATGCATAGATTCAAATAATCCACAGATCACCAACGAAGAACGCGCACAACTCTCACGATCATATAAGTCTATACAGCTCAGCAATTTAATAACAGCTATAAATCAAAAATCACATCACAAGATATAAAACTACAATCCATGAACAAAAACAACACACTCGAATTTAAATTTCATATAGTGCAAGATTCATATTTCCACAAAACTAGATAAACGCATAACTCCATCGATCAAATCATCTATAGATCTCCAAAAATATACATTGTCAATAGATGCATAGATTCGAAGAGTCCAAGATAGCCAACAATAATTAAATACGCACAACTCCACGATCAATCAGCTCTATACTAGCAATTTAATTACAGTATAATTTCGATCAAATAATCACAGTCACAAGGATATAAACTGCGCAGAATTCCATGAGTACAAATAAGCTCTATAGATCATACCAGGATATTGAACTGCGCACAACTCATGAGTTCAAGTCAGTCTAAACAACTCAGAAATGTATAATTGCCAGACAAGTATATCAATATGGGATAGAGCTAGCAGGTGACAAGTAATATTGAGACATACGCAGATTCATGAGTCTCAAATAAGCTCTATAGATCCAAAAATATTAAATTGTCAATAGAGGCATTTTTGGATGTTCCACGATATTCACAACGATATTAAACTGCTATTAAAGCGCACAACCCATACTCAACTCTGTCTATCATCAAAATATTTCATGCGCCATATCTTCGGTAAATATGCAAAATAAATCTCGCGATCATCAACAATAATGAACTGCTGCACAACTCCAGAGTTCAAATACATAAGTCTATACAACTACAGAATTTAATTGCAAATATATTTGAGATATCCAAATGAGTCCGCAGATTACCATATAATAACTGCTGCATAGATTTCATCGATACAAATAAGCTCTAATCTCCAAAATATTAAATTTCAATGAGCATAAGAAAATATGGAAATGTCACTATTGCTTCTCTATAAACATATTTTTTAACATTCTTAGATTTATAAAAAATACATATTTTCGAAGTGGAGGTAAGAACAATAAAATTCATATAAAAAATTCTAAGCTGATTTTTAAAACAAAAGCAACCGCGGCTATATTTGTGCAAAATTTTGTTCAAAAATTCTACCGAGCATTTTATAATCGAATGCCGAAGAATTGGTTTTTTATTCACACAGCCTATATTTGAGTCTGCTGCTTCTGAAAATGGTTTCTTGTGCGATTTTTTTGCACAGAACACAAATGAGAAATTGTTTTAATTTTTCATTTTGACTAATAAAGTCTACGTATCGTCTGTTTGCAAAACCTACAAAAAGCGTTGATGCACTGGCTTACTTGCTGAATTTGTCTAAAAGTAGAATAAAATCAGTAAATTGTCCATTTTTCCAAATTTTTTTCTCCTGGAGATATGCGCGTCAAAACATCAGAAACAGTATTTTGGGCAACTTTCCTTCAAGAATGATAGGTCATTTTGGCTGTTTTCAAAAAATACGGCCCAAATCCTTGATTCCCGGAGCGCCCCCTTAAATGCCCGAATAAAATTATTATTTTTATTATGTTAATGTACAATTAGTCGAAAATTTCAGACTGATATAGTGAGCGAGCTGGTCTTATTTTGCGAGAGTTAGCCCCAATATGACGAAAAATTATATAAGATTTTCGACAAAATTTGAATTTTTTGGAAAAGTTGAAAATCAACATTTTTTGCTAGAAAACTGCCAAAAATGAATTCAGCGCATGCGAAGACCTATAAAAAGGTGTTTTTACACTAAAAAATAGGATCAAGTGCAGTTGGGGGGGGGAATAGTGGACCTATTTTTTGAGTAAAGCACCTTGAGGGAAGCATTTTTTGTAATAGAAGCCCTATCCACAAATTTGGATTTTGTGAGCTATGACCCATTGAAAATTGCATTTTCAGTGTTTTTGGAAGTGAACGCAGGCCAAAGTTCGAAGCCAAAAATGGCTATTAAGGCTGGAATTCACAACCTAACACTAACACTAATTTTTCCCTTAAAAGTTAGTGAAACACTTAAATTTGGGCTTGAAACACTAACATTTTAAGTGTTTTAAGCCCACATTTAAGTGTTTCACTAGCTTTAAAAAAAAACCACCTAAGGAAAAAGAGGTAGGTAGGCCTTTGTTTTTGGATAGTTTTGAGTGCGTTATGATGTTTTAAGGCATCGTCTAGGCTTAGTTGGCAGGATTCTCTAGGCTAAGCTGGCAGGATTTTTTCTGAAAATTTCGATTTTTTGTTGCCTAAGCCTGAGCCTAAGCCTAAGCCTGAACCTAAGCCTAAGCCTGATACTAAGCCTAAGCCTAAGTCCCATACTAAGCCTAAGCCCTAAGCCTAAGCCTAAGCCCAAGCCTAAATTAAGGCCAAGTTTGAATTTGGTCAAAAATTGGACGTTTCTGGCGAATTTGGCCAATTTTTCGGCAGGAACCCTGTGAAAGAGCCTTTGTTTTGATTCTAAAAAATTGTAAACAATAATCTGACACCATTTAGACACGATCAGAACGGAAAAAACAAGAGCTTTGGAAAAAAATTGCGAAAACGTCCCTCACTAAGGGTTCAGATTTCGGGGGGTCGTATGATCTCAGAAAATTCAAAAAATAAAATAGGGGTTCTTGAAGCAAAAATGCTTCCCCAAGGTGCTCTACTCAAAAAATAGGTCCACTATTTCCCCCCCCCCAACTGAATTTAACCCAGAAAAGGTATATATATGATGTTGTTCGGCAATAAAAGTTGAAATGGAATTTTATTTTCCACCTATTCTTCAGTTTCACCCCGCACTCGGCACTTTATATATCTAAATCATGGCCCATACACAATTTGCACAACAAACTTCTGCACATATATATAAATTTAATCGGACTATTGACGTCTTGAGTCTTGTTGATCTCTTTATTTTCAGTCTTCTTTCTTCACCACTTGTGCGTTATGGCAGCTGGTGACGAAATCGGCGATCAAGATAAGGTTATTTGCAGTTTATGATGATTTTGGCTCAGGTTTCTTTCAGGTTGAGTTAAAGTTTAGTTAAATCGAAACTTTTTTACTGTTTGGTATAGGCCTCTGGCCTCTGATTAACTGACTAATGTGACCAATTTTTGACTTTAAGAAAATTAGATAATGAAGATTTTTAGAAAGTTAGATTGATTTTAGAAGTTAGATTAGTAGTGATATATACTAGTATATATAGTTATCGTCGTATTGGTGGCAGAAGTAGCAGCAGTAACATTATATATATATATATGCTAATAATAGCCAGCAATAATAGTAGCAGTAAAAAGTATATATATAGTATGAAGTAGTAGTATTAGTAGCTGTTTTTTTATTATTTCAGCACTCATTCGTATTATTTTAGATCCGTATAGCCTCCAATTTTCTCAAGTTTGCCCCTCCTGGCGAATTCAATGAAGTTTTCAACGGTAAATCAAGTTATGGTTTTCTCTGAATTTTAATTTCTTTCAAAAATTGCTGTGTAATAGCTGCAGAAATTATTTTTAAACACAGAACTTTGTAGCTCACAGATTCAGTTATTATAAGATACTAGTACTTTTTTTCTTTTACGGTTGTCACTGTATATACTAGGGATCGAAGTCTCGGTTTTGTTTCCGAGACCACGAAACCGAGACTACTGAGACCGAGACCAAATTCCGATACCACCAAAACCGAGACTTTGAGTAATTTTTTTTGCCATTTTTTACCTATTGATTTGATGACTTTTTACAAGTTTTTAGGTAAAATTACAAGACCATGGTGAGACACCTTATGTTTGTATAACTAACAGTCTAACAGCTATATAGGCCTACGACAGATTTTTTTGGTTTCCCGTGAAAACGTATATATAGTCTATGAAATATTAAAATGCGGGTTTTTTCCCCGCCTGCTATACATCACGACAATTTTGGTTACATTGCTGGTTCTTTCCCCCTTTTGTATGGGACCATGTCTTCTTGAATACTGTGAAATTTTAACCTCTGTTCCAAAACAGACGCAATTTGTCCTTGTTCTCGCCAGAAAATAGAAATTTTTGACACTGGCTTGAATCTAGCTAAAAATAGCTCCTATTGGTTATTGGAATTACCAATGTGCTGCTAAAATACACCCAACATAGACAGGGTTTGTATGAAAAATTAGCCCTGTGCACCGGGACGCTCTTTCATTGTTTGAGTTGGCCCTCACTGGCCCCTTTAGTCCCCTGGGATCCTGGGGACTATATTTTAGTTGGGAGTAGAGTTTTCCCTTCTCATCCACCAAACTACCTGTGTCACCGCATGACTCAGAGTAGTGCGTTTAGTTGAACTTTCACAGATCTTTGCTTTAGATTTTTGCTAAAATACTAGTTGGATTTCGCCAGTTTAGTATATTTAAAGCCACCAATTCACATAAAAAAGCCATACACTGATATGCTAATGAATAACATATAATAATAATCATACAAAAAAACTTGAAGAAGAATCTCATGAAATAAAAAACCTAATCACAAACATACATTTATATATATATTAGGGATGTCGCGGATGTCACTTTTTGACATCCGCAGGAATAAATATGCAGATGCAATATTTTTAATTTCTGACATCCGCGCGGATAAGGATATAAATACTAAAATTCTTCGAATACGTTCTAAACAAGTTTATGAGCCAAATTTTTGAAAAAATTTCGCCGAAAAATACATAATACACTAAAAATAGCAAGTATGAATGCAAGAATAAAATGAGGAATGAAGAAATGAGGCTTAGATAAAACAGTTTGTATCAAAGTTGTGCATTCATTATACATATATATCTTCTAAGCCATGCCCCGCCATCAACAGTTTGTTTAAAACGCTATATATTGGTTAACTTTATGCCAACTCAAAGGCTATCGGCGTAACCCTCTGGTTACTTGATGCTTTTTCGTTTTTGGTAGGTGTATCATCACCTATACGTACTTTGTCTATTCTTTTTAATCTACGAAAGCATGCAAGTTAAAAAACAATAATATTGTTTTGACAATTATTGCTTTACAAGTTTGTAGACTAGTCTCTCTCAAACATGCAAAATTCAGTTAGAATATGCCAACAATATAAAATATTTGTGAAGCCTACTAAAAAAAAAAGCGAATTGCAACCAACAATGA
>JASANF010006311.1:0-20157 GCA_030248245.1 Trissonchulus sp. WLG1_4
CTTATTGTCCCATAATAATATCCCATTTGCAGATGATCCGCAACTGATGCTGACCTACCCCGGTATGGGACCCTCAGGCCCGTTGCCCACAGGTGCCCCCGGCTACCCCCAGGGTCCCACCCCACCCCCCTACGCTGCCCCACCTGGGAACCCATACGCCGGCTATCCCGGCCAGATGCCAGGTTATGGGATGTAGGATGATGTGGGACAATGATCTTATATGGAAAACGTGCATAAAGGATTGTTGTGGCCTTTTATAGCTTTGCGAGTGAATGAGTTAAACTAGTTTTAGTCTATGATTAACTTTAACTTGAATGAATAGACTTAAACTACTTTTATTCTAAAATTAACTTGAATTATAGAATAAAACTAATTTTATTCACTTGAATGAATAGAATTAAACTAGTTTTATTCTATTCACTTGACTGAATAGACTGATTGGGTATTAGTCTTCATTTTGGCTGCAATTATAGTCCTTTTTGAACTTTTTTTGCTGATGTATTTTGGACAATATTCTTGTTTAATATCTAGTGGAGTTGTGTTGAACTACTTTAGTATTTTAATTTTTAATTTTATTTGGATATAAACAAAGGAAGATGCATTTTTTCTGTCAAAATAGTATTTTTAGAATTTATTGAAAAATGCTAATTATTATGGCGAACTTTTTTGAGGCAGTTTTTTGAGTAAACTTTTTTCTGGAAAAGAAATTATTACGTGTCTGTTTGCTTGTCTCTTCTTGTTATTGTAATCTACGTGACTTATCTCCAATAGCTGAAAAAAGTTTATTAAAGTTTGATTAAAAAATGTTGAACACTGAGGCAAAACAAAACAGAACCAATTTCAGCCATCAAGAGTATACAGCGAGTAGCTGCGAAAATCAGGCCACCGATTTTCTCTCAGTGTTCAGCATTTTTTGGTCAGACTTTAGTCCAGTTTGTGACGTTGTTAGCCTAAATACGCTGTGGATTGTGCTAGTTCGAAATTACAGGATGACGTATAACTATTTTGTGCAATCTACAATAATATATTGTAATAAGGTCCTACTTGTCCATAAGTAATGTTTAGTTAAGTCATAGTCTAACGGTCAAGAGCATTGAGTGCTTAGCTTGGTGGCTCAATTCATGTTTTTTAGTTTTGTTTTATTTAGTTACAAGCATACATGGGCGTGGGTGGGGTTCGGGGGGTGAACCCCCCCCCCCCCCCAGAAGGCATCTTCACCCCCCAGACAGGTGCTTCACCCCCCCCCCAGAATCTTTTGAAGGTAGCTCACGAAGCAAAAATCGGTGGCTCACGAAACAAAAATGGCCGGAAAAGTTGCACCCCGCACCCCCCCCTCCCCCCGCTGGCTCACCCCCCCCCAGAATTCGGTAGCTGCCCACGTCTGGTTACAAGTAGAGCAAAAAAGGACAGGTATGACCAAATGTATTCAAGTCAGCAAAACACTTACTGGCTTTTTGACGGCTAGTGTTAAGTGTTGTTTTAATTTATGTATAAGTTTTATTATAAATATAATATTAGGATATTATGATGTTATTAATGTTTTTAAGCTTATATAACTAATATTTTCGTTTTTATTCTTATAAAACTTTACTTTACGTTTTATATACTTTACTTAGCAGCGTTGTGTTCGTTATATAAACTGTAATACATACTGTAAGTGATCATTATTCTTCCTAGCATTATGTAATGGAATTTATAAGTGTTTGTAGTTACTTTTAAAAAGAAAATGAATCAAATTTTTTGGTGAGTATTGAAAAAATTTAAAATGTTTTTTTCAAATGAAAGTTTTCTTATCAGACTTTTAGGCTTTATCTACTCATATGGATGTTAATAGTATTTATATGTGTCTTTTATGTTTTGTCAGTAATTCATTGCTGTATGGAAAATTGGAGCTCTGTTGAGTAATAGCCCTGCGGGTTAACTTTTCAAAAAACTTTTTTACAAATTGTACAAGCAGAACTGCTGTTTTTTTCCAGAAAACATGGTTATTTTTTGTCAAACAGGGATAGCATTTTAGAAGACGTAATTTTAAGCGTCAGGTTTTATTTATAACCATAATCCGTTTCACATATTTTTTATAAAGTTGGGCTTACCTGCGGGCTGTTTTTCTGGTTGTTCGTTTTCCCGTGCGCATATTATTAGTAATATTTAAGTTTATTATTATTATTATTCTATTTTTGTTGTGTTCGTTGTTTCGTCTTGTTCGAATGTTAAGTTTATTGTTTGGCCATTAATATTATTTGTCTGCGTGTTTTGTGCATACCAATCTTAGTTCACGCGCGTGCGATATCTAATCTGCATTTTTTATTTGATTTGCATACAACCAATTTTTAGATATGTAACATAGTTACTAATTAATTATTTTGTTTTCAATTTAATATCATAATTGTTTTTTTATCATTTGGAATTGAAGAAATCTGGATTTGTTAAAAACTGAATTATGAATTAATATAGTAAACTAATTAAGTGAATTATAAAATTCTACAGTAAACTAATTAAATAAAAAATTGTTAAATTTATTTTTCATTAAATGAAAACTTCTTCTTTGTTATAGACAGTACATATTTTTATAAAATTTTGTATTCAACGCATTATGATTAATATTGTACCCATTATCGAAGAAATAGTGAAAAACCATTAATCCGATGCATTTTTTCGTTGAATGGGATCAGCTACTTTTGAGTTATTCTATTCTATGTTGGCCAGTGTAAATGATTTACATTCGACGTGTGGCGCTGAGCTCTTGTGTTCTGTACTTGCGTTTCGGGTGGTGGCATTCCCTCAGAATTATGGCTTATTTTACAGATTGTCGTGTGATCTTCTCTCGGCGGTTTTGTGCAGATTATTGATTAGAATTTCAGGACAGTGGTCTTATCAAAGTTTGCACATTTGTACCAAAGATTTGCAGAAGATTTTGGTCAAAAAACAATGTGCAGTTTTTTGTTGTATAAAGATAATGGCTGACATTAATTTAGCTAAAACATGTAAAACTTAGTGTTAACTTGTAAATTTTTTATTCAGGTAATGTTTTACCTACAAAGTTTGAACATTTATTATGTTTTTTAGTTTTTAGCATTTTTTTAGATTTCGTAATAAAAAAATTTATAGATTTTTTCAGACCTTCATAACTCTGAATTATTCCTCTTTCCCACTAGCGAAAAAAGAAATGGTAACTCAGCAAATTTCGATTGGGCCGTATTTTGTTGAGATTTTAAACCGCTCAAAAAGGAACTGGGATCGATTCTAATCAATAATCTAATGGACTAATGTGATTTAATGAAGCTACTTTAAAAATGGATATTTTGCGTGGTTCATTTTGTAGCTCGTATCCCGCATAAGTTGTGTGTGTAATAAAACAGTTTTACATTAATATTTTAAGTTCTGAAAGCTGTCCTAATAAAACAGAGCGTCCATTCAGTGTGACTTTGGGATTGTGAAAAAAAGATTTTTTGTGAAGACTTCAGGAATTGCAGCTGACAATCCAACGTCGCGGCCAGAGTACAAGGTGGGTCTTGCAAATTGCAATGACGCCCGCGTAGTGAAGTGTGATTATAATTCTACTGGGGTTGATAAAGGCAGAAAAGTTAGTAGCTGGCCTGGATGGCGTAGTGGTCTGCGCGTCTGACATAATTCGGACTGAAGCAGAACGCACAGGTTCGATTCCTGTCCTAGTCTTTTCTGAAAAGAGTATGGGGGCGACCCCCAGCCTTTCAACACCGTTTTTTGAGGCACGTATGATACAAATAAATGAAACGTTTTTTATAGGTCCTGTGAACACTTAATTTTTGCTTTGCAAGGTGAGCTACATGGGTCTTTTCAGTTATTTTTTTTCCGTTTTTTTTTATTTTTTCCGTTACTTTTCCCCCACCAGTCCGGAATTTGGTAATTACTGAGCCGATTTGAATAATTTTTGAACCAATGGACTCCTCTTGACCTCAGAACTTCAAAAAAAACTAATTTTGAAAATTTAAATTTTTTAACAAATTTTAAATTTTCGAATTTTTGAAAATTTTTTAAATTCTACCGATCCAAAACCCAACAATTCGTGTCTAGAACACTTTCCGCATCTCAGAAAGTGAAAAAGGCTGCATTTTGTATGAAATTTTTAATTTTTTTTTAAAAAATTTCGAAACTTGCGTTTTTGAAGTCCTGAGTCAATAGCTATTGGTGCAAAAATTATTCAAATCGGCTCAGTAACTTCTAAATTCCAGGCTGGTGGGGGAATAACGGAAAAGACCCGAGATACATGCTTGAGTGATGGCGCTAAATTTGCACAAACTTGCAATTTGGAGCGCTTATAACTCAAAAACGGTGCGTCCCAGACTCCCAGACCCGTAGTCGACTCATCACCATTAAATTTTATATCGCACGGTGGTTGCGCTAGCTCTCTACGGCTCGCGTAGCTTGAGCAATGGCCAAAACACCAGAAGGTGTTCTGAGTTTGGCTGCCTTGAGGTTGAGAGAGAACTTCTGGGCATTGAAGGGTTATTTAATTGCAGACGTTTTTATTATATCTGAGTTATTAAATTTAAACCATGTTAGCTTTCCTTGTACTTGGATTGTGGTGTGAGTAACTTGGGTAATTCTTGGAAGACGAAGAAGCAAACTGAGATCGTCAGTTCTTGCCCGATTAGTATATAGCCAATTATACCGATGCTTGCGCTACTTAGGGCTTTCGATCGTCAGCTGTGTTGTGGATCAACTTTTTGGAATGCTACAGTGGCGTTTCGTTGCAGAAAACAGTTGAAGAACGTAAACAAAGCCACGGGAATTATTTTAATCGGTTTAATTATTATTTTAATCGTTTTTGTTATTAGATAGAATGCTCTATGAAAAAATATTTGTCAAAAAGCAAGTTCAGAAAATGTTGTAAAAATCAAACTAAAGCTTAATTCAACACACCACACGCCTGCTATTGAACGCCTGAAAAAGACCAACAGTTTTATCGCTTAATGACGGGTATTCAGACTGCCATTTCAGGAGCTGCTCTACATTATTTTATTGGCATGTGTAAACGGGTCAAAATTTTGGGGGCCTCTCTAGCCAAGTTTTGGGGTTCTTCTCCTTCTGATCGGCCCAAATTATTGCAATTTTTGCAACATTTTAAGAATTTTTCGAAAAAATGCCATTCTATACAATTTTTTGGGACCCTCCGTCGCTTCGATTATTTCGAGGAGAATATCCCGTTCCCCCTTCCTTGTGTTGTGTGTGTGTTGTGCCTGTGCGATATCGAAATCATAGCAACGATGATCAGCATAAAACACCTCACGTTCTACATCAGTCCGTCTTTATGTCCAAGATGTCTTATACTGTCCACGTGCACAGAGACAGCCCTGTATTACTTATTATATAATTATTACTCAAATAAATAGTAATTATATACGTACTTATACGCAAAAAAGGTAATACAATAGACATATCTATCGATTTAAATAAACTACGTCAATTTTACGTGAACTGAAACTCCCGTGCCTTCTGAACGCACTGAAACAATAGTGTGTCAAATCCTGATGCTGTCTCGTGTAATACTATATTTTTGATTGTTCGCATTTACATTTTGGAGTCTTGTATCGTATAAACCTTCTTCCGATTGAAGATTCCTTTACTCGTTGGTTGTGGTGATACAGTTTCCGTGGTTGTATCGGCAGATTTTGGCGGATCGCCGGCTAAGCAATCTTTGCAGGAGTAGCCAAAAATTGTCAATTTTCGCATATGTTCCGAGTTTTCGTCGGTTTTAGTGCGAAGAACAAGACTAACTGGAACGCCGACTATTATAACAAGAATCAAACCAACAAATGGATAGAGATTAGGAGACAGACCATAGAAGTACTGCAGTCCATATCCTGTAGCGTATTCACTGGTGACAGTGTAATTTTTGTAAATTACCGAGGTCAAATTCCAGGGATCGCTTTCGCACTGATTCACAAACAGCGGTAGTTCGTACTTCGAATACTGTTTTGTGACTGAAGCTCCGAGAGCTACCCAAAACGTGATCACTATGCTAACTATGGCACCAATCAAAGCACCCCAGTAATTGGCGAATGGAAAAAGCATGCCCAGTAAAAACAATCCCACTATGGGACCGCCGACTGCACCCATGGCTGATAATACGGTGCTTAGAATCCCACCTAACGGCTCCGATGCAAAAGCAAGAGCGATGGATAACAGTCCACACATCAGCGTCAAGATTTTTAACGTAAAGGCCTGCTGTTTAGGGGATTTGTTCTGGAAATACGTCATCGAAGTAAAAAAATCCTCGTACAATACCGCTGACATTGAATTGATTCCGCTGAAATGAAGAAAGCAAATCATACTGACTTTAATATTGGATATATAGCCAAAAGATTAATTAGACAATACATAGAACAGGAGCTAAGACAGATGTTAGCTGTCCACCAATTAGCTGCAATGTATCTCGGGCAAATGCATATATCGATTCTCGAGACTATGAAACAATTACATGCAGCATGTATGACTTGTTGCTCCGTTTCAAAGCCTTACCTCGATATTGTACTAAGAGTCCCGCTGAAAAGGCAAGCTAGAAAAATCCCAGGCAACCCGGGAATCGATCCCAGCAGATCCAGAGCATAGTAAATGACTAATTGATCATTCTTCTGCAGCTGACTGCTTCTGATCGGATCACAACCCAAATAATATATGAACATAACAATCCCAATTAAATCTGCACCAGTGCAGAACAACATATAGCCCGGTATATTCAGAGCCAAAACTTTCTGAGCTTGCCGGACGGAACCCATTGATAGATATCGCTGAACAGTTATTTGATTGAACGTTAGCAACGACAGCCAAAATCCAATGCCACCTAAACAATATGGTTTCAAATGCAGTTTGTATATTATTTTTTGAGAACAGTATATAAAAATACGTGAGATTTATACATTGATTTTTGCCGACAAACCATTTGATTACCTTTAATAAAAAAATGTAAAATTATTATCATTAAGCCTGGTAGGGTTTCAAGAAAGGAAGAGATGAATTTATGCACTACCTTATGCTTGACCACCTTATGGGCAAATATATAAAATATAAAAATGTATTCACCTAAAATAGCTGTCCACAAGCTCAAGTATTGAAATGGATTTGGGTCAAGATTGTGAAAAGCGTCAAAGCGACCATATTCAGCTGCTGTTCGAAATGTGGCAGTAACTCCACCGCGGTCCGCACAACCTTTAAAAAGCAATGTCAGCACTCCTATTATCATAAAGGCAGCTTGTAAAGTATCTGTCCAGACAACAGCCTTCAGACCACCCACGGATGTGTAAGCTGTGCAAATCTGAAACAGACATTTTCAGAAATAATACAATTCGGCTATTCTATTTTGAGAGATGCGATTGGTCTAGAGCCAGTGTGTTTGACTTTGAGTGCGAACGTGGAAAATAAGCTGTGCAAAGCAACTTCACAATACACTAAAAGTTTATGAGTAAACATACCAGCCCCACAACAACAAAAAATATCCATGCCGGGACTCCAGTAACCCCACTGAGAGATACAGAAGGGGCGTACAAAACTACGCCCATATACGCAATCATATACAATAAATACAGCACCGATCCGAGGAGGCGAAGAAGTCGTGATTTGTAGCGCACTTCCAGATATTCGTAAACACTAGTTGGTTGCAGATAAAAAAATATGGGCACCACAATGAACATTGCTGTCAAAACCGCAATCGGCGTTCCAATTAGTCGAGTCAGCCAGAATAGCGCACCTAAACGAACCAATAATTTTAACTAGAAAACTACGCCACTATGTGTGAAAGGTCTGTGTTGAAACTTCAATTCATTTTCAATGGCTGCGATTCACAGTGGTTTAGCTCAGACTCTTTTACAAAAACAATATCTTTATAAAGATTATACCTCTTCGATACGTTTCCAATGGCATTCCTAGCAGGGTGACGCCAGACAGAAAACTAGTGAGCAGCGACAACGCTGTGGGAACCACTGGCATATGTTTTCCACCAAGGAGCAATTCATCAGGAGTGTCCTTTCGTCGTCCGCGAATGGCATAAAATAATCCAATTCCTGCTGATGCCACCAGAGTAAGGGCGAATAATGCCCAGTCCGCAGCACCAAAGCCAGGAATACGGCTTGGAGCTACGCTCATTGTATCTAAATAGATGTACGAATGAATTATGTATTCAGACTGTGATAAAAACGCTTCGGGCTCTCCGGTAGTGGAGTACATCAATATCAGATAGAGCTAACGTAACCAAAGCATGGTAGTCAATATCACTGCCCAGACGGCACGCGAACGTAAGATTAGCGTCAATAAAGACTATAAAATGATACCTTAAAGATTTTCATTAATTAGTTCCTCAACACAAATCCCTTCTGCTAATCTTTTGTACAGTTTTTTCTTTTTAGAAGTGTATCCATCTTGTTTTCAAGTTCACGATTTGAAAAATATTGGTTTATCATACATATATAAACCCACAGTTTTCTATTTAAAAAATATCAGTTTTATTTTTAGCTTCATGACCTTAACAAAAACATTCAAATTACGCTCATGAAATTTCAAATGCAAACAAACTGTCGAGTACAGGTTATTGTTACAAAACATCCGAACGGTCGTTCCGATTCAACGGTGTACTGCAAACTCAAACAACAAGATTTGTATTCATACAAAGTCTGTGTGAGATTAGTGAAAACTAAATTTAACTAGTTTGAATTTCAAAATGAAACTAGTTTTTTGTATGACTCGGTGAATGCATATTTACTTTCACGTTTTGATTGTGAAGCGGAATAACAAAATACTAGGACGTTACACGTTATTCGCAGTTTACAAGACTATATACATCTGGTCCTGTTGATGATAAATTGGCAATAATATTTTGCAACATTTCGGTGAATATATGTTTTTAGTGTCGACACATCCTAATTAGTCAGGGTTTTTGTCAGTTCCGTGTTGAGGTTGTTTTTCAACTGTTTGAAGTTTTTGTGTATATAGGTACAGTACGTATAAGGAATGCAGGCGTTTTTATAGTTTTAATGTGAAAACAACAAAATGAAGGAACTTTTCTAACTATACTAATACTAACTCTAATACTAACTAACAGGATCTTAATCATAGATTCAAATAATGGGGAGTAGGGGGGTATCCACATCTCAGACAACCGGATCCCAGGCTCTTTGTGCCCCAAAATGTGCCGTAGCATTGCGTTAAAAATAGCAAAAAATATGTTTTCCGACAATAAACCAAAATCAAGGTGTTTTGCACGTATCGAACGTACTAAGCTTTTAATTATAATCTATTATTACCATGCAGCAGACTTATATGTATAAGTTTCTTATTTTTGATTTTCAAAAAATTTATATATCCTTACAACTACAAGTTTCTTCAAAAGAAACACGCGTGGATGCTACTAACAAAAGCAAGTAATAAAACCAAATATAAGAAACGGAAAAGGCAAAATAAATGTAAATGTTTCCATGCAAAAAAACTATCAAGAACTAAATGTAAGCAATAGCACAAACAGCATATACTACAGGTACATAACGTATGACCTAAACCTACGCAGCATAACCCTTGACTTTGACATTTATATCTGAGGGTTAATTAATAACAATATATATACTCGCATAAAGTATGAATTATATTCATAAATAGATGAAATTGATCATAGATACACATTACGGGTAAATGTTATGCAGCCCGTTCAATTGTTCAATTTACCTAACTCCCCCACTTTTTCCTTGTGTCCTTTCCATACGATGGTAGAAAAGCCACCATCAAATCTAAATAAAAAACAGCTGAAATTGTTTTGGGTAGCGTCGAAGTTCTTCCAAACTCCCCAACATTTTTTACTTTTTAATTACATTTTTTATTTCTAGGGCAACCATGCTGGGTCTAGTCAGACCTGTTCTGTGTTTTCCTGGTCACGTTCACTATATCACCACGACTGACGATGCCGACACCAGCGTTCAGCAAATAATGTGCGATCTCTTTTTGTTTATAGCAATCGATTATAGGTTTTAGCTTTTTCAAAAAAAAAATCAATTATTGAAACGACTAAATTGAGCTTTGCAAAAAGCTGACCGAAAAGCAATGAAGGTGACATTTGTTTGGAAACCTTGTGATTCAGACACTAGAACACTGTGCAGTGTAGAATATTCATTTGAAATTTGTCACTTTTTGACCACTCGTGTTACTTTTCGCGAACGATAACGTTGTTGTAAGTTTCTACAGTACTATCAAGAAATAGAGGAAGGATTTTTACTGAAAGAAAGACAGCATTAGCATCAGACTGACCCAAATTAGATTCGAATTACCCATCTCTGGATTTGCACGCCAGTGCTCTAACCATTTGAATTACTGGGCCAATGTATGATCAATTTCATCTATTTATGAATATAATTCATACTTTATGCGAGTATATATATTGTTATTAATTAACCCTCAGATATAAATGTCAAAGTCAAGGGTTATGCTGCGTAGGTTTAGGTCATACGTTATGTACCTGTAGTATATGCTGTTTGTGCTATTGCTTACATTTAGTTCTTGATAGTTTTTTTGCATGGAAACATTTACATTTATTTTGCCTTTTCCGTTTCTTATATTTGGTTTTATTACTTGCTTTTGTTAGTAGCATCCAGCGTGTTACTTTTGAAGAAACTTGTAGTTGTAAGGATATATAAATTTTTTGAAAATCAAAAATAAGAAACTTATACATATAAGTCTGCTGCATGGTAATAATAGATTATAATTAAAAGCTTAGTACGTTCGATACGTGCAAAACACCTTGATTTTGGTTTATTGTCGGAAAACATATTTTTTGCTATTTTTAACGCAATGCTACGGCACATTTTGGGGCACAAAGAGCCTGGGATCCGGTTGTCTGAGATGTGGATACCCCCCTACTCCCCATTATTTGAATCTATGATTAAGATCCTGTTAGTTAGTATTAGAGTTAGTATTAGTATAGTTAGAAAAGTTCCTTCATTTTGTTGTTTTCACATTAAAACTATAAAAACGCCTGCATTCCTTATACGTACTGTACCTATATACACAAAAACTTCAAACAGTTGAAAAACAACCTCAACACGGAACTGACAAAAACCCTGACTAATTAGGATGTGTCGACACTAAAAACATATATTCACCGAAATGTTGCAAAATATTATTGCCAATTTATCATCAACAGGACCAGATGTATATAGTCTTGTAAACTGCGAATAACGTGTAACGTCCTAGTATTTTGTTATTCCGCTTCACAATCAAAACGTGAAAGTAAATATGCATTCACCGAGTCATACAAAAAACTAGTTTCATTTTGAAATTCAAACTAGTTAAATTTAGTTTTCACTAATCTCACACAGACTTTGTATGAATACAAATCTTGTTGTTTGAGTTTGCAGTACACCGTTGAATCGGAACGACCGTTCGGATGTTTTGTAACAATAACCTGTACTCGACAGTTTGTTTGCATTTGAAATTTCATGAGCGTAATTTGAATGTTTTTGTTAAGGTCATGAAGCTAAAAATAAAACTGATATTTTTTAAATAGAAAACTGTGGGTTTATATATGTATGATAAACCAATATTTCTCAAATCGTGAACTTGAAAACAAGATGGATACACTTCTAAAAAGAAAAAACTGTACAAAAGATTAGCAGAAGGGATTTGTGTTGAGGAACTAATTAATGAAAATCTTTAAGGTATCATTTTATAGTCTTTATTGACGCTAATCTTACGTTCGCGTGCCGTCTGGGCAGTGATATTGACTACCATGCTTTGGTTACGTTAGCTCTATCTGATATTGATGTACTCCACTACCGGAGAGCCCGAAGCGTTTTTATCACAGTCTGAATACATAATTCATTCGTACATCTATTTAGATACAATGAGCGCTCCAAGCCGTATTCCTGGCTTTGGTGCTGCGGACTGGGCATTATTCGCCCTTACTCTGGTGGCATCAGCAGGAATTGGATTATTTTATGCCATTCGCGGACGACGAAAGGACACTCCTGATGAATTGCTCCTTGGTGGAAAACATATGCCAGTGGTTCCCACAGCGTTGTCGCTGCTCACTAGTTTTCTGTCTGGCGTCACCCTGCTAGGAATGCCATTGGAAACGTATCGAAGAGGTATAATCTTTATAAAGATATTGTTTTTGTAAAAGAGTCTGAGCTAAACCACTGTGAATCGCAGCCATTGAAAATGAATTGAAGTTTCAACACAGACCTTTCACACATAGTGGCGTAGTTTTCTAGTTAAAATTATTGGTTCGTTTAGGTGCGCTATTCTGGCTGACTCGACTAATTGGAACGCCGATTGCGGTTTTGACAGCAATGTTCATTGTGGTGCCCATATTTTTTTATCTGCAACCAACTAGTGTTTACGAATATCTGGAAGTGCGCTACAAATCACGACTTCTTCGCCTCCTCGGATCGGTGCTGTATTTATTGTATATGATTGCGTATATGGGCGTAGTTTTGTACGCCCCTTCTGTATCTCTCAGTGGGGTTACTGGAGTCCCGGCATGGATATTTTTTGTTGTTGTGGGGCTGGTATGTTTACTCATAAACTTTTAGTGTATTGTGAAGTTGCTTTGCACAGCTTATTTTCCACGTTCGCACTCAAAGTCAAACACACTGGCTCTAGACCAATCGCATCTCTCAAAATAGAATAGCCGAATTGTATTATTTCTGAAAATGTCTGTTTCAGATTTGCACAGCTTACACATCCGTGGGTGGTCTGAAGGCTGTTGTCTGGACAGATACATTACAAGCTGCCTTTATGATAATAGGAGTGCTGACATTGCTTTTTAAAGGTTGTGCGGACCGCGGTGGAGTTACTGCCACATTTCGAACAGCAGCTGAATATGGTCGCTTTGACGCTTTTCACAATCTTGACCCAAATCCATTTCAATACTTGAGCTTGTGGACAGCTATTTTAGGTGAATACATTTTTATATTTTATATATTTGCCCATAAGGTGGTCAAGCATAAGGTAGTGCATAAATTCATCTCTTCCTTTCTTGAAACCCTACCAAATGATAATAATTTTACATTTTTTTATTAAAGGTAATCAAATGGTTTGTCGGCAAAAATCAATGTATAAATCTCACGTATTTTTATATACTGTTCTCAAAAAATAATATACAAACTGCATTTGAAACCATATTGTTTAGGTGGCATTGGATTTTGGCTGTCGTTGCTAACGTTCAATCAAATAACTGTTCAGCGATATCTATCAATGGGTTCCGTCCGGCAAGCTCAGAAAGTTTTGGCTCTGAATATACCGGGCTATATGTTGTTCTGCACTGGTGCAGATTTAATTGGGATTGTTATGTTCACATATTATTTGGGTTGTGATCCGATCAGAAGCAGTCAGCTGCAGAAGAATGATCAATTAGTCATTTACTATGCTCTGGATCTGCTGGGATCGATTCCCGGGTTGCCTGGGATTTTTCTAGCTTGCCTTTTCAGCGGGACACTTAGTACAATATCGAGGTAAGGCTTTGAAACGGAGCAACAAGTCATACATGCTGCATGTAATTGTTTCATAGTCTCGAGAATCGATATATGCATTTGCCCGAGATACATTGCAGCTAATTGGTGGACAGCTAACATCTGTCTTAGCTACTGTTCTATGTATTGTCTAATTAATCTTTTGGCTATATATCCAATATTAAAGTCAGTATGATTTGCTTTCTTCATTTCAGCGGAATCAATTCAATGTCAGCGGTATTGTACGAGGATTTTTTTAATTCGATGACGTATTTCCAGAACAAATCCCCTAAACAGCAGGCCTTTACGTTAAAAATCTTGACGCTGATGTGTGGACTGTTATCCATCGCTCTTGCTTTTGCATCGGAGCCGTTAGGTGGGATTCTAAGCACCGTATTATCAGCCATGGGTGCAGTCGGCGGTCCCATAGTGGGATTGTTTTTACTGGGCATGCTTTTTCCATTCGCCAATTACTGGGGTGCTTTGATTGGTGCCATAGTTAGCATAGTGATCACGTTTTGGGTAGCTCTCGGAGCTTCAGTCACAAAACAGTATTCGAAGTACGAACTACCGCTGTTTGTGAATCAGTGCGAAAGCGATCCCTGGAATTTGACCTCGGTAATTTACAAAAATTACACTGTCACCAGTGAATACGCTACAGGATATGGACTGCAGTACTTCTATGGTTTGTCTCCTAATCTCTATCCATTTGTTGGTTTGATTCTTGTTATAATAGTCGGCGTTCCAGTTAGTCTTGTTCTTCGCACTAAAACCGACGAAAACTCGGAACATATGCGAAAATTGACAATTTTTGGCTACTCCTGCAAAGATTGCTTAACCGGCGATCCGCCAAAATCTGCCGATACAACCACGGAAACTGTATCACCACAACCAACGAGTAAAGGAATCTTCAATCGGAAGAAGGTTTATACGATACAAGACTCCAAAATGTAAATGCGAACAATCAAAAATATAGTATTACACGAGACAGCATCAGGATTTGACACACTATTGTTTCAGTGCGTTCAGAAGGCACGGGAGTTTCAGTTCACGTAAAATTGACGTAGTTTATTTAAATCGATAGGTATGTCTATTGTATTACCTTTTTTGCGTATAAGTACGTATATAATTACTATTTATTTGAGTAATAATTATATAATAAGTAATACAGGGCTGTCTCTGTGCACGTGGACAGTATAAGACATCTTGGACATAAAGACGGACTGATGTAGAACGTGAGGTGTTTTATGCTGATCATCGTTGCTATGATTTCGATATCGCACAGGCACAACACACACACAACACAAGGAAGGGGGAACGGGATATTCTCCTCGAAATAATCGAAGCGACGGGGGGAGTCCCAAAAAATTGTATAGAATGGCATTTTTTCGAAAAATTCTTAAAATGTTGCAAAAATTGCAATAATTTGGGCCGATCAGAAGGAGAAGAACCCCAAAACTTGGCTAGAGAGGCCCCCAAAATTTTGACCCGTTTACATATGCCAATAAAATAATGTAGAGGAGCTCCGGAAATGGCGGTCTGAATACCCGTCATTAAGCGATAAAACTGTTGGTCTTTTTCAGGCGTTCAATAGCAGGCGTGTGGTGTGTTGAATTAAGCTTTAGTTTGATTTTTACAACATTTTCTGAACTTGCTTTCTGACAAATATTTTTTCATAGAGCATTCTATCTAATAACAAAGACGATTAAAATAATAATTAAACTGATTAAAATAATTCCCGTGGCTTTGTTTACGTTCTTCAACTGTTTTCTGCAACGAAACGCCACTGTAGCATTCCAAAAAGTTGATCCACAACACAGCTGACGATCGAAAGCCCTAAGTAGCGCAAGCATCGGTATAATTGGCTATATACTAATCGGGCAAGAACTGACGATCTCAGTTTGCTTCTTCGTCTTCCAAGAATTACCCAAGTTACTCACACCACAATCCAAGTGCAAGGAAAGCTAACATGGTTTAAATTTAATAACTCAGATATAATAAAAACGTCTGCAATTAAATAACCCTTCAATGCCCAGAAGTTCTCTCTCAACCTCAAGACAGCCAAACTCAGGACACCTTCTGGTGTTTTGGCCATTGCTCAAGCTACGCGCGCCGTAGAGAGCTAGCGCAACCACCGTGCGATATAAAATTTAATGGTGATGAGTCGACTACGGGTCTGGGAGTCTGGGACGCACCGTTTTTGAGTTATTAGCGCTCCAAATTGCAAGTTTGTACAAATTTAGCGCCATCACTCAAGCATGTATCTCGGGTCTTTTCCGTTATTCCCCCACCAGCCTGGAATTTAGAAGTTACTGAGCCGATTTGAATAATTTTTGCACCAATAGCTATTGACTCAGGACTTCAAAAACGCAAGTTTCGAAATTTTTTAAAAAAATTTAAAAATTTCATACAAAATGCAGCCTTTTTCACTTTCTGAGATGCGGAAAGTGTTCTAGACACGAATTGTTGGGTTTTGGATCGCTAGAATTAAAAAATTTTCAAAAATAAAAATTTAAAAAATTTTAAATTTTTAAAATTAGTTTTTTGAAGTTCTGAGGTCAAGAGGAGTCCATTGGTTCAAAAATTATTCAAATCGGCTCAGTAATTACCAAATTCCGGACTGGTGGGGGAAAAGTAACGGAAAAAATAAAAAAAACGGAAAAATAACTGAAAAGACCCATGTAGCTCACCTTGCAAAGCAAAAATTAAGTGTTCACAGGACCTATAAAAAACGTTTGATTTATTTGTATCATACGTGCCTCAAAAAACGGTGTTGAAAGGCTGGGGGTCGCCCCCATACTCTTTTCAGAAAAGACCAGGACAGGAATCGAACCTGTGCGTTCTGCTACAGTCCGAATTATGTCAGACGCGCAGACCACTACGCCATCCGGGCCAGCTACTAACTTTTCTGCCTTTATCAACCCCAGTAGAAATATAATCACACTTCACTACACGGGCGTCATTGCAATTTGCAAGACCCGCCTTGTACTCCGGCCGCGACGTTGGATTGTCAGCTGCAATTCCTGAAGTCTTCACAAAAAATCTTTTTTTCACAATCCCAAAGTCACACTGATTGGACGCTCTGTTTTATTAGGACAGCTTTCAGAACTTAAAATATTAATGTAAAACTGTTTTATTACACACACAACGTATGCGGGATACGAGCTACAAAATGAACAACGCAAAATATCCATTTTTAAAGTAGCTTCATTAAATCACATTAGTCCATTAGATTATTGATTAGAATCGATCCCAGTTCCTTTTTGAGCGGTTTAAAATCTCAACAAAATACGGCCCAATCGAAATTTGCTGAGTTACCATTTCTTTTTTCGCTAGTGGGAAAGAGGAATAATTCAGAGTTATGAAGGTCTGAAAAAATCTATAAATTTTTTTATTACGAAATCTAAAAAAATGCTAAAAACTAAAAAACATAATAAATGTTCAAACTTTGTAGGTAAAACATTACCTAAATAAAAAATTTACAAGTTAACACTAAGTTTTACATGTTTTAGCTAAATTAATGTCAGCCATTATCTTTACCTATACAACAAAAAACTGCACATTGTTTTTTGACCAAAATCTTCTGCAAATCTTTGGTACAAATGTGCAAATTTTGATAAGACCACTGTCCTGAAATTCTAATCAATAATCTGCACAAAACCGCCGAGAGAAGATCACACGACAATCTGTAAAATAAGCCATAATTCTGAGGGAATGCCACCACCCGAAACGCAAGTACAGAACACAAGAGCTCAGCGCCAATTTATATATTTATATTTATATTTATATTTATATTTATATTTATATATATATATTTATATTGTAAATCATTTATACTGGCTTGCACCAACATAGAATAGAATAACTCAAAAGTAGCTGATCCCATTCAACGAAAAAATGCATCGGATTAATGGTTTTTCACTATTTCTTCGATAATGGGACAATATTAATCATAATGCGTTGAATACAAAATTTTATAAAAATATGTACTGTCTGTAACAAAGAAGAAGTTTTCATTTAATGAAAAATAAGTTTAACAATTCTTTATTTAATTAGTTTACTGTAGAATTTTATAATTCACTTAATTAGTTTACTATATTAATTCATAATTCAGTTTTTAACAAATCCAGATTTCTTCAATTCCAAATGATAAAAAAACAATTATGATATTAAATTGAAAACAAAATAATTAATTAGTAACTATGTTACATATCTAAAAATTGGTTGTATGCAAATTAAATAAAAAATGCAGATTAGATATCGCACGCGCGTGAACTAAGATTGGTATGCACAAAACACGCAGACAAATAATATTAATGGCCAAACAATAAACTTAACATTCGAACAAGACGAAACAACGAACACAACAAAAATAGAATAATAATAATAATAAACTTAAATATTACTAATAATATGCGCACGGGAAAACGAACAACCAGAAAAACAGCCCGCAGGTAAGCCCAACTTTATAAAAAATATGTGAAACGGATTAATAAAAAAAGTAATTTTCATTACAAAAGTCGATTACTACTGTCTTGCAGTCAGCTGAAATAAAAAATATAAAAATGAAATTTTTTCATTTTTTATCATGCTGAACGGAGATATGGTTATAAATAAAACCTGACGCTTAAAGTTACGTCTTCTAAAATGCTATCCCTGTTTGACAAAAAATAACCATGTTTTCTGGAAAAAAACAGAAGTTCTGCTTGTACAATTTGTAAAAAAGTTTTTTGAAAAGTTAACCCGCAGGGCTATTACTTAACAGAGCTCCAATTTTCCACACAGCAATGAATTACTGACAAAACATAAAAGACACATATAAATACTATTAACAACATCCATATGAGTAGATAAAGCCTAAAAGTCTGATAAGAAAACTTTCATTTGAAAAAACATTTTAAATTTTTTCAATACTCACCAAAAAATTTGATTAATTTTCTTTTTAAAAGTAACTACAAACACTTATAAATTCCATTACATAATGCTAGGAAGAATAATGATCACTTACAGTATGTATTACAGTTTATATAACGAACACAACACTGCTAAGTAAAGTATATTATAAGAATAAAAACGAAAATATTAGTTATATAAGCTTAAAAACATTAATAACATCATAATATCCTAATATTATATTTATAATAAAACTTATACATAAATTAAAACAACACTTAACACTAGCCGTCGAAAAGCCAGTAAGTGTTTTGCTGACTTGAATACATTTGGTCATACCTGTCCTTTTTTGCTCTACTTGTCCCTAAATAAAACAAAACTAAAAAAAACAGGAAATGAGCCACTTAGCTAAGCACTCAATGCTCTTGACCGCTAGACCTAACTAAACATTACTTATGGACAAGTAGGACCATATTATTGTAGATTGCACAAAATTAGTTATACGTCATCCTGTAATTTCGAACTAGCACAATCCACAGCGTATTTAGGCTAACAACGTCACAAACTGGACTAAAGTCTGACCAAAAAAATGCTGAACACTGAGAGAAAATCGGTGGCCTGATTTTCGCAGCTACTCGCTGTATACTCTTGATGGCTGAAATTGGTTCTGTTTTGTTTTGCCTCAGTATTCAACATTTTTTAATCAAACTTTAATAAACATTTTTCAGCTATTGGAGATAAGTCACGTAGATTACAATAAACAAAGAAGAGACAAAAAAACAGACACGTTAATTTCTTTTCCACAAAAAAAGTTTACTCAAAAGACTGCCTCAAAAAAGTTCGCCATAATAATTAGCATTTTGCAATAAATTCTAAAAATACTAGTTTGACAGAAAAAATGTATCTTCCTTTGTTTATATCCAAATAAAATTAAAAATTAAAATACTCAAGTAGTTCAACACAACTCCACTAGATATTAAACAAGAATATTGTCAAAAATACATCAGCAAAAAAAGTTCACAAAGGACAATAATTGCAGCCAAAATGAAGACTAATACCCAATCAGTCTATTCATTCAAGTGAATAGAATAAAACTAGTTTAATTCTATTCATTCAAATGAATTAAATAAAACTAGTTTTATTCTATAATTTAAGTGAATTATAAAATAAAAGTAGTTTAAGTCTATTCATTCAAGTTAAAGTTAATTATAGACTAAAACTAGTTTAACTCATTCACTCGCAAAGCTATAAAAGGCCACAACAATCCTTTATGCACATTTTCCATATAAGATCATTGTCCCACAGCTATCCTACATCCCATAACCTGGCATCTGGCCGGGATAGCCGGCATATGGGTTCCCAGGTGGGGCAGCGTAGGGGGGTGGGGTGGGACCCTGGGGGTAGCCGGGGGCACCTGTGGGCAACGGGCCTGTGGGTCCCATACCGGGGTAGGTCAGCATCAGTTGCGGATCATCTGCAAATGGTATATTATTATGGGACAATAAGGTGGATTTCACAAAGGTGGTTTAACTAAACCATTTGTTTTACGTACGTTTTGCATGGTTAGCACAGAATTTCATTACGAAATATCGCCTGATTCGTGACGAATTAGGTAAATTTTCTTAAACCATTGGTTTAGCTCAGCTGAAATTTTCAACTGAGATAAAACAATGATTTAAGAAAATCTACGAAATTCGTAACGAATCAGGCGACATTTCGTAATGAAATTATGTGCAAATCATGCAAAACGTACGTGAAACCACCTTTGTGAAATCCACCCTAAGGGTCGATTCATATA
>JASANF010006313.1:0-13102 GCA_030248245.1 Trissonchulus sp. WLG1_4
CCCCCAAAAAGCGCTATAGCGCAAATAGCGCATATAGCAAATTCCATAGCGCTTATAGCGCATATAGCGCATATAGCGCATAAAAAAAGCGCTATAGCACAAAAAGTGCTATTTCGATTTCGCTTACACGCGTTCGTTACCCGCACCCAGACCCCTGCGACTCTGTAGTTTACTATTCTTTGTTATTATTTTTCGTCAAAGCCTATACAATACATGAGTACTTATGCTACATGTCTGATGTGACGTTACCATCTTTTGTTTTAATTGACCTGTGGGACAAAATTTCTGATACGTCGCCAGTTGACCAAATACGGTCTAAAAATTGGAAAAATCGCAATTTCTTTTTCCTGGGGGCTACTGCCCCCAGACTTCTGCAACTTTGTGGTTTAATGATCTTGCGTTTGTAAAGCATCTTATAAGAGTTCCATTGCTGAAAAGTGCATTTTAACCCATTACAAAAAATAGAAGTCAGTCCCCCTTGAAATTTTTTGGGTATGCCACTGGCCATATACTTTTTATTCCGCCTAAAGGCGGAATATTTGGAATCATATTTTAGCACCAAGAGTACATAGTGTTGCTGTGAGCCACTTCAGGGCCTACTTTTACCATAGGCCTAGTATATGGTAGTCTTTTTTTTCTGCCAATGGGGAACAAAAATCATAAATAGGTTCTCAATTTAAATATGAATTAACCACTTATATCTGCTTACTTAATTGTAAGTATTTATCCTAAAAAACTTTTCATAGCTTGGACCTTTAATTAATTTTTGTTTATCCACTGTTTTCTCAGCAGGCCCCCCTTGTCTGTTTTTCTTTGTCTGGCATTTGATAGACAGTTATCAACATTGACTGGCCAATCCAGCTGAATATGCAAATTAGTTGCGTGCATGTGTCCAATCACTTCGTGCTGAATTTACGAACACAACAGTACAGCCAATCATACATCATTGGCGGATCTACAGACAAATAATATGCAAATAAGTTTATATTTTCCGTCTGCCAGTCATTCCATGACAGTATGGCACTGCGGCGGCAAGCAGACTTCATTAGGTTTATTTTTGAGTTGCGCATTGGTGTTGGTCAGCATCAGCCACAGTTTTGAAGAAGCGATGACATAAATTATGGATGAGGCTTTAGCCAGTTAAAGTGCGTTAACTGTTCTATCAGAAGCAAAGTTTGAAAACTGGTGGCAATATTTGTGTATTGCGCGGTCCGCTACTGGAAACTCCTGCTGGATATGAATTCATTTCAATTCATATGTACAATGTAATGTTCATTTCGCACACATACCTTTTGCGTAAAAATTTATAAGAAGTTATCAAATTTATGATTATTAAATGTCAAAAAATTTCAAGTCTCGTTTTTTGCAGTCTCGGAATTTGGTCTCGGTCTCAGTATAGTCTTGGTTTCGTGGTCTTGGTCTCAATCTCGGTCTCGGAAAAAACTGAGACTTCCATCGCTACCGAGATATAAAAAATGGCCTCCCGCAAACTCGGATTTTTTGTTTTTTTCGCCGGTCGCAAATCTCAAGAAATACACATCGGCGGGGAACTTTTTGTGGTTTTTATATTCAACCCGGTTGGGAATAGAGGCTGTCACGGATAAAAGTACCTCCCCTAAAATTTGTTCCCCCGACACTTTTATCCGGTAAAAGTGTTCCCCGGACACTTTTATCTGGATACAAGTGTTCCCCGGACAGTTTTATGTGGATAAAAGTGTCCCGTCAGGACAGTTTTATCTGGGTAAAAGTGTCCCCCCACTAAAATTGCCATTGATTCAGGTTCATTGCCAATTCAGATTCCATTTTCGGCAACGGTTCAGGTTCAACTTCACTTGGTTAGGTTCAGTTGCGTTTGTTGTGTGCATCCTGCTCTGTCCGCACTGCAAATTGCATACATAACAAGCGGAATTTAACCTGAACCTGAACCAGAAATTGAACCTGAACCATCAATGGCAAGTTTAGAAGGGGGGACACTTTTATCCAGACACTTATGTATGTAAAGTATGACCTCAGAGAATACATACCTAGAAGGCACAGAGGACGGCGAAAAAGTGCATCAAGTTACTCTAACTTCGAAGTTAGAATAAGGGACATTGGACTATGGAAATAACTTCTGAAAACGGAGATCTGATTTCGTAAAAAGTATAAATCAGAAAACGAATTTCGGAAAAAATCTCGAAAACGAAAAACGCACCTCCGAAGTAGTAGGCACACGTTAGTTACTTAATTGTAGCCCAAACAATGAATATTTTGGCCAACAATCAGTTTTTTCTTTGACTAAGCGACTAAGTGACCCTAAAGCCCGGTTCATAGTTGTCCGTAACGGCTGTCCGTGTCCGAGTCCGTGTCCGTGTCCGTAAGAGTAGTTTGATTCACAGTTGTCCGGATGTCCGTAAGAACTTGTCCGTGAGTGTCCGTAAGGGCTGTCCGGATGTCCGGAAGGCAAGTTGAATTCAGTTCAACTTTTGTCCGTGTCCGTAATGAATTAGCCAATCAAATTATAGCCTTTATAGTCACGTGTAGGTGCGTGTACATAAATTTCCTCCGCGCATTGCAAAATTTTGTTAAATTGGTCGTAATTTCAGCGCAGTAGCTTCATTTTAGTGTGCTTAGAACGTTTTTATTGATTTTTCCAAGCTTGCATTTTTACACGCTTGGTACACTGCAGAATGTGTAGGCGTTATTTTATTATGGATACTCTGTGTCCGTAGAGTGTCCGTAGAAGTATGAATTAATGCTGCTGCGGACACGGACACGGACAAATGTTACGGACAACCTTCCGGACACGGACACGGACTCGGACACGGACAACTACGGACAGTTCCGCACTACTATGAACTAGGCTTTACAGTTTAACCTTATTGTTTTTCAGCATTTATCGCTTTAATAATTTGACGCCACCATGTCGGAATTTGCCCCTTTTAGGGGCCTACTTGTTGTATTATGAACTTTTTACACAATAAGCTATAGTATGTATGTAGGTATTCAGTAGCATAATCCTTTAAGCAACACACTCAGTTCTTCAACTGACAAGGGCAATCGAACTGTCAAGTAATGAAAATCAGGGCCGATCAGGGCCGGGCCGGGCGGGCCGACGTGACACCCATTCAGGGCCGGGCAGGGCCGTAGACAATCTTGACCAGGGCCGGGCCGGGCCGGGCCGAACAAAATTTTCATCAGGGCCGGGCCGGGCCGGGCCGAAAAAACCGGCCCTGATCTCATCTCTACCCCCAACTGTGCTATTTCGGCTTGCTAATAATCGTTTATGCAAACATGACAACTGGTGCTCTGTGATTACAAGCGTAAGATAACAACATCAAGATTAAGATCAATTATTAAGATTTTGATTCATCGATAATCATGATCACTGATCAATATATATTTACAGAATTTACGTTGAAATAAGTTTAGTGTAGCGATGTTTGCTGAGTTATTACTACTGAAAGCTTGAGTCCGATGCACTGTTCCATTTAAATCATTCAGTTATTGACATTAAATTGTAGTTAGCGTTATACTGCAGATAGCTGTGTTCTACTGAACTACCAGTCTTTCAGTGCAATTTAACACAGTAATTCTAGGTGACACACGCACATACACATTTGAGCTGAAGTAAAACATGCATACAGACGAATTTCTTGCTCAGTTTAGTGTTATAACGCCAAAATCAAAATTAAAGACCTGTTGTGCTGTGGCACAACAAGAACAAGCAAAGCCCAATGCAAAATGGGCGTGGAAATATCACACCTATATTATCACTCTGTGAAATGAAACCTGCTGCGCGGCAAAAAATCATAACGGACAGAATGACCGGTAATGTATACATCGGAGCCAATTTGATGTTGCAAATAACTAAATTTGCAATTTTCGTAGTTACCTCATTTCGCAAAAACCTTGTTGAAATTGGTTAAAACATCTTGAGGACATGCACATGATCTTTGACAACACTCATTAAGCTTTATTTTTTAAATTTATTAAGTGTTCAAATAAGGCCTAGACTAGCCCTAAACTAGCTGAAGGGCGACTTGATTTTCAATGGAAAACCAAAACTGACCTAAAACTGACGTTTATGATGCATACCGATTAGCATTTTTAGAACCTCGTAATGACAAATTCCAAACGTAAAACATACGAATCCTATAGGGTGTTCTGCTGACACGTTAGTCCCAGGAAGGTCAGTCCACGAGCTTAGACATAAATAAGTCTCCGGAGACTGACTTTATGCATTTCACCTTCTGTATATATCGTGTGAAACTGTGAGATAGCAGTAGTGTGTGTGTGGTGTGAGCAGTGGGTATGTTGAACAATCTGTGAGACTGTGTAAACCATATGACTATGAGACAAAAAACTCAACTCTAGTCACTATTCTTTAGTAGAATATGCAAATGAAGTTTGTAAACAGCAAACCCATCATTTACGTATATATGTATTGACATCAGACAATTAAACTCAGACTACCACACATACCAACACAGCAGCAGCACAGACACATATGGCGCACACACTCACGTTCACCTACACCCGCACAATCACATGAGTTAACACTTACACAGACGCACACACAAATTGTTCAGAAATACACGTTATTTTTATACAGACTCATTCTAAAGAAGCCTGCTGCGCTGTGGCGCAGCAGGAAAAACCGACGACACGTCACGATCAAAAACGTGTAAGCCTACAATTTAGGTAGATCGAATCACTGGCAGTCTTTCTCATGTTCTAAAAACTATAGAGCGCAGCGCAGAGCGCTAATCACGCATGAATACTGCCAATTTGGAAAATGCATAAAATGTATGACGTGACTGACTTGTACGTGTGATTCAGACGAATTTATTTTATTTATTTATTTATTTTTTCAGACGAAAACAGAGTTTGTAGGTGGCGGGAAGCCTTTTCCAAGTAGGGGGTATCCCTACTAATACAACAGCACTGCATTAAATAATTCTAATATCGCATGAGCAGCAGATAGCTATCTCATTTATGGGCTTACTGTGACATGTTTAGGGCTCTCTTAAATTATGGAACTGTATTTGTGGATGGCACATTTAAGAATCCTTATATTCAGCCATTGTTTTTCAAGAAGAAGTACACCGTGGCGTACGATAAACTGCGGAAACATTACTGCTACTTAAGGTATGTAATAGTTGTTTTGCAACCTGCAAACATCTATGACAATAACAAGTACGTTTGCGGGTAGAGAATTTTTAGGTCCGCGGTTTTTGCGCTTCGGCCTCAGCGTATGCTAGGGCCCGTATTCACATACTAACACTAACACTTAAAGTTAGTGTAAACCCTAACTTTAAGTGTTTCGTAGCACTAAAATTAGTGCTACGAAGCACTTAAAGTTAGTGTTTACACTAACTTTAAGTGTTAGTGTTAGTATGTGAATACGGGCCTAGATGTTAGGGTAAGCTCTGTTACAGAGCAAATACCCAGGTAATTTGTACAGTGTAGTGCATTGTGCAAAGGATGCTGTTGCTGCAAGCCGGTTGTTGGCAGCGCAGCGTTCTCTGCAGCCATGGAACCATGTGTGATGTGTGTGCGTGTGCATACAATTGTATTAGGAATATTGAACTCCTGTTGCAATCAATATTGATTCGCTGCACTGATCGCGTCAAACGGTGATTAAAATAGTTCATCGATTATTCGCGGAATAAATTGATACCGAACAACCAAAATATTTGGCAATAAACAATAGCACCATCATGTATTGTTTGTTTTAAACACGAACTAAACAGTGTGAACAGAGATCGGTTAGTTTTTGCTATAATCTCAGCAATTTTATTATGTGTCTCGTTTTATATTCCTCAGAATATTATGAGAATAATTTAAAAACTCACTGAAAAATCTCTCAACAGTGAAAGTTTTCTCACACTCACACTCACACTCATACTCACAAGACGTTTTTGTTACAGTTAGAAATCTTCCCTTATAATAAAGTGCTTTCCAGTTTGACAATGCTTTGAAAATTATAAAACGCGGCACATCCGAAATTTCGAGGGTGCGGAAATAGGATAATGTGCTAACCAAGAACGTTCATCAAGGCTTTCGGTGCTTAAAAATTGATCAACCGTTCAATTTGTTTTTCGTTTTTTGGAGTCGTCACAAAGCTTAATCAATATTGACAATGAAAACAAAAAACACCCATACACCGCTTGCAGACAATGCTGTGGTTGTATGCCAACGCTGTGGCTTGTTCACTTGTCACTGTTATTCACCCGTCGTGTTTGTGATAGGGATTGCATCGAAAACAATTTAACAGCACTGTCGTCATGTAGTCATAGATAAACCTATATACTATCAAGAGTACATAATGTCTCACTCTATTTAGAAGACATTTATAATATTATTTGCTTGATGCTATTAATTTTTCCCCGTCAGATGTAGCGAACAGTAGAACTTTTTTCTTATATGATCGTTTATTGAAAGAGCACCATATTGTTATTAAAAACAATTTTTTTGATTAACGTCAATAGTTTTTTGTACATTTGACTATTTTTTCACTTTTCAGAAAGAATTTTAACTATTTAAGAGCATGATCTATTGTTTGTATCGAAACATATACTGAAAGGTGAACTCCTAGCGGAATATGTTAGCCAAATTGAACCCGAATAACAACAGCCCATATTCGAATGATGTCCCCGTTGTAATGTACGTCGCTCTATAGCTTTGTGTCTCAGAAAAACCGTTTCATTAGCTGCTCTATTTTCATTTAGATACGTACCATATCGTGCTGACGTTACCGACTCCATGTTGAGTTCTTCAACTTCACTAAAACTGGAAAGCGGTGAAAACGTCATTTCGATTTGCGACGATTGTAGCAGCATCAATGTCGTATGTCAATTACAAATCCCCAAAAGGCCACGAGATTTTTTTTGTCAAGGCAAGTCCCTTCGCAGTTTGTCACACGTTAACAAACTTGATGTTTGAGGATGATAATGAGATTTTAGTTTAAAACTGAGCTTAGCGGATTTGAAACAATTTGACAAATTAAACGACATACGAAGTACATCTACATCGCAGGTTTATTTTTTTAATTCTTAAAATGTAAAATGTAAATGTATAAATGTGAAAAACGTAAAATTTAGAATAAATTGGAAATTTTAGCAAACAATGCTGTCAACGTCTTTTATGATTGCACCAATTTAGTATTGTCTGCACCATCAAAAGAACTCACAATTTTTTTGCTCAGTGGCTGATTTTTAAGCGGCCCCCTCAGGAATCGGAATTCGGAATCTCAGATTCCTACGTTAATCAGGGTAGATCAAATTTCTAGCGTTAATTAACACTGGAAAGGCAGGTACCTCGCAGCTCTGCCGCACCACCCGCAAATAACAACTTAGCTGCCAAATCAATGAGCTGCCATAGAACGCAAAATATGAGTGGCAGAATCGATCCAGCACCCCTCCGATCCACAACCAGATGCTCGGTAGATGCACGGCACACCACCATTTTAGCCAACGGGTCTTGGCAATCGCTTCAATTCTCACATAGCTATCGAAATACAGATTGTTTGCAGCGTACAGTAGTAGTATCCGTTGCCAGTTAATGACCTGATAATGAACTGAATTAAGCTTATCAACTTTATGTATCACTATCAATCAATATCTACAATTTATATCATACCTGTCTTGAAATATCAGTGCAATAACTAACAACAATAACTAAGGGCACGCTGCTAGATTCACAGCGTGCCGTATAATCTAGTTATCGCACTGCTGTAGGCGTGCATCTTAGTTATTGCACTGTTATTTCAAAACAGTTATAACATAAGTACGTACTTTGTAGCGTGCACTCAGCAATCATTTGCACTGGCACGTGAAGCCCGCGTGCATAAACTCGTGCGCTGCGCGCACTCGTTCATGCACTTGGAGCTTCACGTAACAGTGCGTATAAATTACTGCGTGCACTCTACATCGTGCTATAACCTACACGTATATGCTACACGCTACACGGTTTCTGGTTTGAAAAAGACGGTGATTGTCACAATGTCTCCCACGCTTGAAGAATCTATGTTCATTAGTCGACTTTAACAGTTTCGTCTCAGTGGACTCATAATAGTGCAATGGTAAGCACTCTGGATTCTGAATCCAGTTTCCCGAGTTTAAATCTCGGTAAGACTTACTTTTTTACGCGGCCCCTGCGTATATACTATATTCAGAATCTGAGAGTCCTACGTTAATCTGGGTAGGTCAAATTTCTAGCGTAAATTAACACTAGAAGGGCAGGTACCTTACCTCTCAGTTCTGCCATACATCATGCAGATGCAACTCGACGGAACTAGCATGATCTTGAACTACAGCAGAGTGCAAAATATTCAGCTCCAGGGCGGAATCGAACCACCGATCATTAATCAGATGCTCTGTAGCACAGTTTAACACGGGGGGCGGTATGGGGGGTCCGGGACCCCCCCCAGATTTTTGATTTTGGTACAAGGGCAAGAAAAATTAGAGCCACGATACAAGGGCAAGCAAAATCGTTATAAAATTTGCTCTCAAATATGGGCATTTCTATCAAATTGATGCGTTTTCTACGTAAATTGTGGCCAAAATTTTCAAAAAATCACTAATTTTTCGCTAAAGCAAGGTATTTTGGCTACAGTTTTTAAAAAATCGTTAATTTTTTCGCTAAAACACGGTCATTTTTTGTCTGATTTGGTACAAGGGTAGTCAAAATGTCGGTACAGGACCTCCCACATTAGACCCCGTGTTAATGAATGCTCTGTACATAGTGCACGCACCACTACCAACTGGGCCAACCGGGCTGTTAAAACTTTGAAATTACACGTAGACTCAGATCACACCTAATAAACAAGGTGTTACAGGTACAGCAGCTATAAGGTATGATTAAAGATGTCAGCAAGCGTGCATGTTATGTGGACCATACAATAAGAATTAATTTTCAAATGAATTTAATGTTTCTATTTTCTGATATCAGTGCATATCAGCACTTCTTCTATCTAATGTCCACACTCATGTTTTTACGCGGGAGGGGCCGCGTATATACTATATTCAGAATTTCAAAGTCTTACGTTAATCTGGGTACTATATTCAGAATTTCAAAGTCTTACGTTAATCTGGGTAGGTCAATTTTCTAGTGTTAATTAACACTAGAAGGGTAGGTACCTCGCTTACCTGCCACACATCGACAAATTAACACTTCCCGGAGCTCTCAGTGCCTATGTAGCACTGTCAAGAATGCAAAATATGCAACTCCGGGGCGGGTTCGAACCCCCAACATTCTGATCCGCAATCAGATGCTCAATAGATGCTAAACGCACTATCACCTGAGCTAACCGGCTTGCGAATGATTTGAAATAGTTTACGTACTGACAAGAAACTAACAGAATTTTATGTCGTGCAAGCGTACAATTGTAGATATGTCAATTTACAAAATATCAGTTATCGACGTCAACACTATCATATCACTATCATGCTACACTAACACTATCGACAATGTTTTTGTTTTAGACTAACTAATGTACGTAACTGTCATTCCATGCTTGGACCTTGAAGAACTTTACATTAGTTGACTTTAACGTTTTTGTTTCTGTGGTCTCGTATTGTAGTGGTTAACACTCTGGATTTGGAATCGAGTGACCCGAGTTCAAATCTCGGTGAGACCTAACATTTTGAAAAATAAATGTAAAACAATTTCGATCATTTTGAAAAATAAATGTAAAACAATTTTGTTTCAATAAGTTTTTTTACTTCAAAGCATGTTTACACACAAATTTTTGATGTTTGAGGAGAGGCTTTGGAGCTAATCAGCAGTAAATGTATACAGAATTCGGAAATTGAAAATTGTTTTGTCCACAATTAATGGCCGCGTTTAATATTTCCTCTGGAATATTGACACTCAGACCTCATAATGTAACCGCTGCTCACTCAGCAGAAGAACTTGTTATTTGTAACATTCGTATTTTGTCACCCAAAGCTAGGAAGTTCTTAAGCTCACAATAGGTGGTATATTAACTTCTTTGATCCAGTGGTCTTAGTGACGTAGTGGTTAGTATTCTAGACTCTGAATCTGTGTATTGGAGTTCAAATCTGGCTAACAACATTTTTAATAATGTGAGGTTCGTCGTAGGAAAGTGACTTTTGCCTAAATTTTTTTTAAAGTATATTTCAATATTTTACTATCTAGTTTGAAACGTGTTTCTGTGTAGTTTAGCAATTTTGGCTGAAAATAGACTTTGAGCTACTCAGCAGTAGAGTTCTGCCACTAGCAAATTTTCCGGGACGGGCCCGCTACATGCCCGGCGGGGCCGTTGCGGGCCGACCGGCCCGGGGCAGGCCCGGGGCCCGCGGGCCGGCATGTATATATATATATATATATATATATATATATATATATATATATATATATATATATATATATATATATATATATATATATATATATATATATATATATATATATATATGTCACACTGTTTGTTGGCGTGTAACTTAATAAAAGTTCAATACAGTTTGTTTTACGCACGTTTTTACAGTTTAAAACGCACACTGATTGAATTATCGATTTTTTATTTTAGAATGTCCAGTAGGGTTTCATAAACTAAAATATGGATGCCTCAAATACACCGGGAGAAGTTCGATAAAAGGAAATGTAAAAGCCAACGCGTGCTGGAACCAAGGACCAGGGGTTATGCTGCCGGCATACTATGATGCCAACACTTACAATGATCTCGTTTCAGAATTGTGAGTTACATATTACATAATCAATAGTACAAAATAAAAAAGTTTGATACTTTTCCAAAAATCCTAACTACTACCTACGCGCTCACATGCAAGTGTTAAACCACAAATCACCGGGGTTTTTGGATTGGCCTGCCTGAAGTCAGAGGGCTCATGGGGCAAAATGACCGTACGCTCTTCTGGAGCCGTAGGAAGACTGTACAGAGTGCCGCGTTGTTACAAAAGTTACAAATACAGAAGCAGTGCGGCTTGGCTTGCTTTCTTCCACGTAAATCAATAAATGTGATAACTTTGAGTGTAACTACAATTCGAACTGCGCGGGAAAATTCGCCACCAGTAGAGGGTGATGCTACAAATATAACAATGAAACAATTCGCTTCTGAATCAACCTACAGTTGTGGGACATGGTTGATTTTTTTAGGAGCTACAGCTAATAGCTATAAAGCTTATTTGTCAACATATTGAAGTATACAGCGTTCTCAAGTCCTCAGGCACAGTTCAAGTCATATGTACCTACGAAATAGCAGTCAGACAACACTGTATGCATTAACGTCATTTCCTTGATCACTCGCATTTTTGTTATTTTGTCATAAAATTTTGTAATCTAGCCAAAAATATCCCAATTATCCAATTCACCTGATTGGAGAAAGAACATTTACGAAGTTTCACAAATACGGCGATGAAAACTGCAAACTAACGTACGTTTATCGTTGTTTTATTTGTATAAGAAACTTGTATCCGTCCGAGCAGACTAAAGCCCGTTTCATACTCGTCCTTGTCGCTGTCCCTATCATTTTGTCCTTAAGCGATTCCAAGAAAACCGCTTGGCCAAATGAGTTGACTTTTCGCATAAAAAAAGTCGGGGTCACATCCAGATCGTATGCAAAAAATTAGCCTAAACTCTTTTGTTAATTTTTCACTGCTGCTGACCGAAATTTGTCCTTGTCCCTGTCCTTACGTCCTTAAGGACAAGTATGAACCGGGCTTAAAAGATATATATTCTATATATTTTCTATTACTTCCTGCATAACTGTCATTTTACATTTAGTTACATTTTCAGTATTTCTTAATTGCTTAACAGCCTTTTAAAAATTTTTTTTTCATTTATTTATGTATTTATTTATTTATTCATCTTCGTTCATATTTTTGTTTCATTTTATATTAACTAACTTGCAAATATTTTTAGTCGAGGTTTGAGTTTTTAGTCAAGATAAACTGTATTTAGATTTATTCAACCAACTACTGCATTGAGAAAGTATGTTTTAAAATCAAGACGTCTCCAATTCCAACTTTGCAGTCTGTTTTGTTAGCACGCAGTAAAATAAGGTATTGTTTGTATCTTAATTTTGACGACAGGTTTTTACTAAGTATATACCTTGGTACTACCTAATCCTGTACAGTATTAAAATTTTGTCGTCCATTCTTTTTTGGTTGGTAAATAATCACCTGTGCTCTCATGTATTTGTACGCACGCTGTGCGAGGGTTTCCCTGCACGCGCGCATTCAGATGTATGAAAACAAGCTCGATCGTGCTATAAAGTACTTGTATGACGACTTAAAATCTAAATATGACTTAAAAATTAAAGAAATTGCAAAAAAGTTAGAGCTGCTGGGATTCGAGTCCACATACTTCTGATCCGTAGTCAGACGCCTTAACCACTAGGCCACAGCTCTATCGACTGATACTGCGAAAACTAGTGTTAAGTTTGTACAAAATATTGTATCGTAGGAAATTACTGCATAATTTTATCAAGCTACAGATTGTAAGGCAAATAAATGTCTTGTTTATTATTTTCATGCCACAAATACATACATTAATTACAATGCTTAGCTTCAACACCATGATTACATGTGCACAGTTTTCTTGATGAGACAACTTTTAGTCGAGTGATTGTGAGCAGTGGTGGCTCAGTAGCTAAGATGTCTTGAATTATAATTTGTTTCTTTTTATGGTGTTGGGTCGATTCCCGGGTTTCTCAAGGTTTTAAGTATTTAGCGTGCCGTACAAGTTCCGTGCGATACAAGTACTGATCACGTTACTGCGACATAACAAACTGCTGCGTATATGCGATGACTGTGCAATAAACCAGTTATCTTTTCAGTAGGTATCAGCCGTGGTGAATCAGCTGACATTCGGCCAAAATCATACTATTGCCACCATATTTCCTCAGCACACTAAAGTGCAGAGCTCAAAGTATCTTGGAGATTATAACCATTTTTGTTTCATACCTCACAACGAGCCGTATCCAATTTGTGCCGGTAATGACATTTTGAAGCAAAATGCTATTTTCTGAATCATACAGAATTTTCAAGGGTGATGTAGTATGTACATGACGTTTTTTTATATCTTTTTTGGTTGTTTAAGAATTGTTTTTGTTGAAATAAATATAAAGTAGTCTAATCAA
>JASANF010006316.1:0-65442 GCA_030248245.1 Trissonchulus sp. WLG1_4
AAAACGCTCTGGGCGGTTTTTGGTGTAGTTTAAGAAAATCATAATCTCTTTACTCATAGTGTATAGATCTGTCTAAAAAAAGAGTCACTGTGATTATGGAACTACCACCTTAACAGTACACCACGTACGTCTGAGCAGTGGGCTGAACGCTGCTATGAAATTTTAGCACAAGAGGAGCAATATTCCGATTCCACAACAGCTAAGTTCCCATGTTTTGATACTAAGCTAACTGATCCAGAGTGGACTAGCTTAGTTTGTGCTGAACTGTCTGTAGAAGTTCCACAAAGTGATATCACTGAATCTACCACTGAGGCTAGAAATCAGACTAATTACGGTAATGATGCAGATGTCAGCAAAAATCACAAGACTGTGTTAATGCCTGCATCATCACAACCCGTAAATAGTCTACAGAAACCGTTCTTACATAGAGTCTCGACAGCCAGTGTTTCTGAAATTCAGACAGGTGACTCTAGAAATGGAATACACATTACACAATACTAGGAATAACTTACATAAAACTATAAAACGGACCCATTCAAACATACCAGTTGAAAGAAATGAACAAAAGGCTTCAAAATTTACAATACTTTTATGGAACACTAATACCGTCACAAATAAATTGAACAATTTCCGAACAAAATTACAAGAAATACAGCCTGTTGCCGTGTTATTGCAAGAAATTAAACTAGCAGACCACCAGAAAACACCGATATTCAAAGGCTATACAGCCTACAGACAAGACCGACCAAATTAATCAAGAAACCGCAAAAATATTGTGGGTGGAGGGCTGTTGATGCTTGTATCTAACTTTTACCCTAGCCTACGAGGGAAACAAGTAAAATCTTTAAACTATTCAACTGAACTAATAGAGGAAACCGTATGGGTAAACCAAAACCCAATTACTATTTGGAACATTTATCATCCTCCCGGAAAAGTTATTTACATCCCACCTCCTCCAACAAAAAATAATCCACCAATAATTCTTAGCGGTGATTTTAACGCACATCACTTTGCTTGCGGGGAAATTACGTATCACCTACTGGTGATAAACTTTTCAACTATGTACACGATCACAATCTGAAAGTCATCTTCAGTAAAACACCAACATATATTTCGAAATCACACATCAACGTTTTTTCCATCCTTGATCTTTGCATAACCACTAGCGAACTTGGAGGCACTGGAACGGTCAAAGCATTGATTTTTTCGGAAGCGATCATATTATGCTCAAGTGCGAATTCATATTACCTAAACTTTATGAATTTAATATCCCCAACCTAAAAACGATATGGAAACCAACAGCCGAATCTTGGAATAATTTTACGAGTAAGTTAGAAAACTGGGCGTCAAAAGCGAAACTAGAAAATAACGACATTCAACAAGCAACGACAAGATTCAGAAAAGCAATAACAGAAATTACCAATCAAAATATTTCCAAATTAAAAATCACTAGTGGACACAGACTAATAAACTCTGCTTTGAAACCGGAACTACAAAGTGCGATAGGAAAAAGATGGAGATTGCTAAAAAAATATCTGAAAACAAAACGAATTTCTGACAAACTTCTCTATAACAAACAATCAGCTAATACAACAAAACTTCTCAAAGAAGACTACAAAAACCGTTGGGCTGTCTTTACCAACTCATTAGATACGAGAAACAACTAGAGCCAGTTTTGGCGAATTTGTAAGAAACTTAACAATAAGAGACTCACACAAGAAAACCATCCAATGTTCGATTCAAATGGATCAATCGTTGTCACAAGTAAAGGAAGAGCAAATTTACTAGCCGACTACTACACAAAACTAAGAGACAACTCTAATCCCGAAAATAATACGGAAGGACCAACAAACAAATCAATCAATAGCTTGTTTGTTTACGAGCTAGAACTCCTGAATTTAGACATAACAATGAAAAAATTTATAGCAGGAATAAATTAACTGATAAACATCAAATCACTTGGAAGCGATACAATACTTAACGAGTTTCTACAGAAATTAGGACTTCGCGCTCAACACCATCTCTTAAACATCTTTAACCTATCTTGGAGAACAGGATCTATTCCATGGGAATGGTGGAAAATTGTAATCCACCTATATTCTCAAACCCGGAAAAGAAAAACATAGTCCTGAAAACTATAGACCAATTTCGCTGCTGTCCTGTTCCTTCAAATTAATGGAAAAGATCTTATCTAAGCGGTTGTCAATCTTTCTAGAAAATAATCATTGTCTGGACCCAAGACAAGCAGGTTTCCGCAAAGGCCACTCAACACTTCATCAAGTATGGCGACACGTTCAAGACATTGATTACGGATTTCAACAAGGTCAAACTACTATAACTATACTATTAGATATTCGTCAGGCGTACGATTCCGTCAATAGAAAACATTTGCTGGAACTTTTAGAACAAGCTGAAATCAAAGGCTGCATGCTGACATGGTTGAACTCCTTTCTAAAGCCAACACCAATTACAGTGCGTCTAAACGGCGAAGATTCCAGCCAAAGACTTCTCGCGCATGGAGTTCCTCAAGGTGGTTCAGCAAGCCCGACAGTTCATTTTTCTCGTGATTAGCATAGTACACGTGGTTGACAAGTTTAATAAGCAGCTTCCGAATGCAAACGCTGAAATAGGACTTGTTGCAGATGACATAATAGTTTAGATCACGGGACCTGATAGCATACTGAATCATACTTTAATGCAGCTTCTGTTAAACGACCTTTGTGTAAGGCGACTCGTTGCCGCACCTACTAATGGCCCAAGCGGGAACAGTGGGTACCGGCTATCTGGGGAGGATCGTTCACTCGCCCGTAGCCGCCACCTCACCGCCGGCAGTTCTTCCAGGTATGATGAGCGGGGTCTTCCGTGCGGGCCGGGGTTGCCGGACACCGACGGGAAAGGGGCTTACCTACTCTACGGGGCAAGGCGCAGTAGGCGCAGATCACTGAATTAATGCGCCCGCAAGCCTGAATGGGCTTCCCGGAGCGGGGCAGCAATTGGTGATGGGGCTAGTTACGGCGCATACGGAACGCAGAGGTGGCAGGGCCTCTCTAGGTCGATACTGCCCGGGGACTATGAACAACTTTAGGAACGGCAGGGCTCTACGCCAAAACTGCCCAAAAATGAACGCGTACGAACTCGAATAGAAATTTAGCAGTTTAAAAAAAGTAGAACAGGGGATTAGAGGGCCATTTCGGCATAATAATGAACAACAAGGAATACGCACTACACACGGCCAACCACAGCTACACACAGAACAAGACTGACCAGTTTTTACAAATAGGCTACTCACATTATACATAACTGAGCGCACACACAGAAGAAGGCGAGTACGTTATATAATGTTGAAATAGATTGAGCGTTAATTCATATTATTGGGATATTAAAAGGTGAGTGGAGTGTGAATAGGGAGTAAATGAGGGTCTCCCAAGTGAAGCCTTACATTTGCAGCTGGACAACAAAAAACTATTTGGAATTCAATCCAGAAAAATGCAATTATATTGTATTTAGCCAAAAAAAGCATTGTTAAAACAACAACACTTATAAAAATTTATTCGACAGCAATATTTGACAACACTACGGTTAAATATCTTGGAATAACATTAGATCAAAAGTTGACGTGGTCACACCACATAAAAGCAGTTTGCACAAAAGCCCTTTAAAGATACGGTATAATGAACCAACTAAGTGTCAAGAAATGTAAACTTGGACATCGGGAATTACTAGACTTTTACAAACTTGGAATAAAGCCAGTTCTGCAATATGGTCAAGAAATTTACTCCTTGAATTCAACTAAAAAAGATATGAATAACTTGAATACAGTCCAAAGTAAGATGCTACGACCTGCTGTTGAAGCCAACTCCTCATCAATTGCAGGAATTGACTCCAATATGCTCCCATTTCAATTGCAAGCAAAAGACGCCAGCACTAGATTTCATTTTAAAATTAGACAACTAGAATCTGCACACATAGGCCGACAAACAGTCCGCAGACTACCAAACTGTAGAGTGCGCAAAGGAGCAGGCCTAAGAGACAAAGTCGAACAAATATTACAAGAACAAGGACTCCAACATACAGCATGCAAAAGAATCAAGCACACAGTATCTTACGACAACACTTACTCACTAATTTCTGCTCCCCATAGCTTATGCAAACTTTCACGCTCATATCTCAAGCAAGAATTGCTCTGTGCCGCGCTGGAATTACAAGCAAAATACAGAGACCAAAAAGTGTGTAAAAATATAGAACTGATATACACTGATGCCTCTAGAGACGTAAACAACGGCAATTCAGCAGTTGCAGCCTCAATTTTTCTGGAAAGTTTTGTACTTAATCTACCTTCATCGGGAAAACGCCTCGTCCAGTTCAGCAGAAACGGAAGCCATTATTTTTGGTCTAAAACTATGGCATGATCATTTTCAGAACTTCAGCGAAATAGTTGTTTTCACAGACTCCAAAACAGCTATTAGGCAAATCATAAGCGACTCGCTGATAACGGAAGAAATAACTAAAATATATGAAGCACGTATTATTTTTGAATGGATTCCAGGACTCATTGGCTTGAAAGGAAACGAAGAGGTAGATAAAAAAAGCTAACTAAACTCTTAATAATCACCTTGAAACCACGCCACAACCAACTAAGTTACCATCATTTCATGAAGAAGTCAGAAAAATCAAGAAAAACATAAAAAAGGAATGATTAATCTCACAAAAAAATTTAACACCAGCAAAAAAGTATTGTTCACAGGGCAGAAACTGCGTAAAAAAGGACGAAATTGATCGGCTGTCCAGAAAATATCAAATTCTAATTTTCCAAACAAGATCTGACACACGGCCAAATGCTGCAGATTTCAAATTCAAAATTAACAAATCAACTTCACCATACTGCAGTTGTGGACAAATACAGTCGATAACACACATTATATTCAAATGTCCTGATATATGTACGACTGTTGAGACAACAATTTCTACCATCAAACGCAACGCCCTCTACTATGCTGTTTGGATCGTCACAACAATTAAGAAGAACCTGTGCATTCCTTCGAAAATGGCAAGAAAGTACAACTTTCGTGAATTCAAGCGAAGATGAATTATAAACCTGACATACACCTGTACTTGTAACTACACAAGTGCAGCGAAAAAGTAAGTTTACCCACCGACCGCCATCTAGCCTGTGATGTTCCAGGGTATCCAACCCCTTGCACACAGCTACAGATGTTACCCTATGCCAGGTCTAAAGGCCGATTCACACGCTGCGATTTTACTGCGATTTTGCCGCAGCGTTTTTGTCGCTGCGGCAAAACGCAGCTTGCCGCACGCAAAACGCAATGTCTGAACAGACGCAGCGTTTTTAGTGCGGAATGCCTGCGTCTTGATTTTGCCGCAGCGTTTTAAACGCCACTGCTATTCGACCTGCGATTTCATTGCGTTGCGATGCCGCGGACGTGTTGGTTTAAACAATTTTCGCGGAGTAATTTGTTATTTTTTTGAAACAGTAAAGACGCAGCAAACTGACCTGCGAGACGCACTAAGGCCGCAAAGCTTGTTCATGTTCAGACGGTGCGTTTCGCTTGCGACACCCTGCGTCTTGCGTTTCGCGTCAAAATCGCAGCGGCAAAATCGCAGCGTGTGAATCGGCCTTAACTGGTAAACTGTGAGCCAAAAATGTTGATTTTTTAATTATAAAATAGGCGAAATGAACTTACTTAAAATGAATTTAAAATTCAAGCTTTTATACTTTTTTGCGCTCAGATGGCTATTAAACATTTCTCCCCAAAAAATATCACATTTAAGGCATAAATACGGCGTAAAAATAAATTATAATGCCTCAAATCCTAGTTCAAAACTTCCAGAATGCTCAGAGCCAAGCTCACGCTGACGGGCAATTTTGGTTTTAAAGTTCAGCTTTATTCATTTTTCCACAGTAGCAAAAGTCCTTTTATTTGATGCAGGAAACTAAGACTAATTTTTTACTCACCCACCCACAACGAAGTTTAATCGTGAGCACTAAGCCTCAGCCTAAGGGCTTAGGGCTTAGGGCTTAATCCGGACGCTCGATGTTTCCATCAGCGGTTGGATTCCCCTGCTGAACCAAATGTCGCCATTGACCCCGATCCCCGGCTACGTCGCGGATGATCCCGCGGAAATTTCTCGCCCAGATTGCCGCACCGTAAGCCTTTTTCAGGTGTGGGAGGTCGGCTAGCACCGTGGATAGCCACGTCTTCTTGGGTGCATTACGAGTACATCTCCAGTGGCTGGGTATTGGCAGGTCCCAGATGTGGGAGCACAGGCGACCTGGAGGCATGCGTGCTACGTGGCCCAGCCATCGGAGACGGTGTGAGCGAAGCTTGGATGTGATAGTAGGTTGTCTGCAGCAGCATTTCCCGGATGACCGTATTTGGGATGCGATCAAGAAGGCTAACATTCAGAATAGAGCGCAGACAACTCATGTGAAAAACCTCCATTTTCGAGATGTTGGCTATGAGAGGGCTCCACGTTTCGCACCCATACAGAAGAACGGGGATGACACTGGCATTAAAGATCTTCATTTTGGTGTCGATGGAAACTGCAGCATTGCGCCACAGACGGGGTTTAAGGCGCTGAAATGTGGCGGAAGCCAGCCCGATTCTGTAGACAATATCATCCTCGGGGGCGATTGTAGATGCACTGATCATCGATCCGAGATAACAGAAGGCCTCGACCGTCTCGATTGGCTCCCCGTAGACAGTCAGACAGGGGATGTTGCTGTGGATGGCCATGGCCTTGGTTTTAGCCGGCTTGATTTTAAGGCCAACGCTTTCGGCGGCACGAGACAGATTGTCCAGGAGTTTTTGCATGGAGTGTTCGTCTGGTTGGAGCAGCGCTATGTCGTCAGCATAGATGAGATCGGCGACTAAATAACCATCACCTGCCAGAACCCCATCGGTGTTGTCGTCGATGGAATGGTGAATTACCCAGTCCAGGACAAAATTGAACAGAATAGGGGACAGAATGCACCCCTGTCGTACACCTGAGCGGACAGCAAATTCCGGTGACAGGCCATCAGGAGTGCGCACATAGCACTCTGAACCAGCGTACAGATCTTGCAAGATTTCGACGAACAGGGGAGGGAGGCCACAGTGTCGCAGGATACCCCACATAGAATCGCGATGGACGCTGTCGAACGCAGCGGCGAAATCGACGAAACTCACAATGCAGGGTTTTCCATATCTGATGCGGCGTTAGGCCTTAGGCTTAGGCTTAGTGCTTAGGCTGAGGCTTAGTGCTTAGGCTTAGGCTTAGGCTTAGTGCTTAGGCTTAGGCTGAGGCTTAGTGCTTAGGCTTAGGCTGAGGCTTAGTGCTTAGGCTCAGGCTTAGTATTTTGGTTAGGAAAGGCTTAGTCTTAGTTGCTTGCATCAAATAAAAGGATATTTGCTACTGTGGAATCATAAACAAAGCTGCGCTTTTGAACCGAAATTGGCTGTCAGCGCCAGCGTGATGCTGAGCAGCAGTGACGTTTTGAATTCGTATTTTATGGTATTCTTCATTATTAAAAATTGCTCCTTTTAACTAAAAATGCTATTTTGTGTCGGAAAATGTAGTTAATTTATTGTCTATGCAAAAAGAAACAATAACAATTGATATGTGAGCTCAGTTTAACGATGCATAGTTCGCCTATTAAATAAGTTTAAAAAATTAACATTTTTTGGTATAAATGAGCAGAATATTTTGGAAACAAAGCTGAATTAAATATATATATTATTATAAGTTACACAGGAAAACCAGGGGCCGTATTCTCAAAATTACCTGCAGGTAAAGTTAGGCTAACTTTACCCACAGGTAAGGTAAAGGTAAAGTTAATTCTGTGGGTAAAGGTAAAGTTAAAATTGAAAACAAGGTTAAGATCAACCATTGAGGTTAAAAATTTGCACAATACATTAACTTTAGGTGAAAAACAAGAAAAACCACTTTTCTTGCCCGAATATTAAAGATAACCTCAGCTATCACGTTGGCTTTAGTCATAGTTTGAGAATACGATTTTACCTTCACCTTACCTGTGGGTAAAGTTAGCCTAACTTTACCTGCAGGTAATTTTGAGAATACGGCCCCAGGAAATCTGAATTTTCTGTAAAATTTTTTCGGTTACGGATTTTTCAGTGTTCATGTTTTTTACCCTTTCCATTCAGAGACATTTTACAGACTTTCAAAGGAAATTCCGATAAATTTCAGAGAAGTTCAGGGGAAATTCAGAGAATTTCACCCAGAATTCAGAGACTCTGAATTTTATCTGAAAAAAATGTTACTGGCTTTTCAGATAAATTTCAGATACTTTTTACACGAGTTTCAGAGAAAATTTACATGGTTTTCACATCTGTAAATATCAGGTAAATTTTATCTGAAATTCTTGTAAAAAGTATCTGAAATTTATCTGAAAAGCCAGTAACATTTTTTTCAGATAAAATTCAGAGTCTCTGAATTCAGGGTGAAATTCTCTGAATTTTCCCCGAACTTCTCTGAAATTTATCTGAAATTCCTCTGAAAGTCTGTAAAATGTCTCTGAATGGAAAGGGTAAAAAACATCTGAAAAATCCGTAACCGAAAAAATTTTACAGAAAATTCAGATTCCTGGTTTTCCTGTGTTACGTTATGATGATTAAACTTCTGACTGATATTACGACTGTATCGGTGAAAATTTTCGAAAATATTAGCCCCTGAATGTCAAAAAATGATGATTTTCGACAAATTTTGAATTTTTTCGAAAAGCAGTAAATCTACGTTTTTTTTTGCTTGGAAAGTGCTAAAAATGAACTCAGCGCGTCCGAAAACCTATAAAAACGTGTTTTTACATTGAAAAAATATGCGTTTGAATTTTTCCCTCCCCGCCGAACCTGCAGGATCAAGTGCAGTTGGGGGGGGAAAAATAGTGGACCTATTTTTTGGAGTAGAGCACCTTGAGGGAAGCATTTTTTGTAATAGAACCCCTATCCACAAATTTGGATTTTCTGAGCTATGACCCCTTGAAAATGGGATTTTCAGTGTTTTTGGAAGTGAACGTAGGCCAAAGTTCGAAGCCAAAAATGGCTATAATCTTTGTTTTTGGATAGTTTTGAGTGCGTTATGATGTTTTAAGGCATCGTCTAGGCTTAGTTGGCAGGATTCTCTAGGCTAAGCTGGCAGAATTTTTTCTGAAAATTTCGATTTTTTATTGCCTAAGCCTGAGCCTAAGCCTAAGCCTGATACTAAGCCTAAGCCTAAGCCTGATACTAAGCCTAAGCCTAAGCCCCATACTAAGCCTAAGCCCTAAGCCTAAGCCTAAGCCCAAGCCTAAATTAAGGCCAAGTTTGAATTTGGTCAAAAATTGGACGTTTCTGGCGAATTTGGCCAATTTTTCGGCGGGAACCCTGTCAAAGAGCCTTTGTTTTGATTCTAAAAAAATGTAACCAATAATCTGACACCATTTAGACACGATTAGAATGGAAAAAACAAGAGCTTCGGAAAAAATTTGCGAAAACGTCCCTCACTGAGGGTTCAGATTTCGGGGGGTTGTATCTCAAAAAATCCAAAAAATGAAATAGGGGTTCTTGAAGCAAAAATGCTTCCCCTAAGGTGCTCTACTCAAAAAAATAGGTCCGCTATTTTTCCCCCCCCAACTGCATTTAACCCAACCTGCACCGCGTTCAAGGACCTGGCGGAGAGCGAAAATTTGGTCAATACATCCTCGTCCGCGTCTGAAACCGCCCTGACGTTCCCGTAGAGTAGCTTCATAAAAATCTTGAATCCGTAGGCGCAAGATTGATGTTACCACTTTCCCAGCGATGGATAAAAGACTGATGCCCCGATAGTTAGAACAGTCGGCTCTGGTACCTTTTTTGAAAACAGGGACAATGATTGATTTCTTCATGTCGTTAGGCACCTTCTTTTTCCGCCATATTAAACGGATTAGGTGGCAGAGAACCCTTAGGGAGTGGTCATCAAGGGCCTTTATAGCCTCGGATGGAATGTCACAGATACCAGGGGACTTTCGCGACTTGAGTGACTTGACAACATTCATTACCTCTTCCATGTTAGGCGGGTCAACAGCCTAAGCACTAAGCAAGCCTGAGGCCGTGTTTACATTGAGCTTTTTTTCGCCATTTCCGGCTTTTTTTCAGCTGCTCGAGCTGTACAAAAAGGCCGGAAACGGCGAAGAAAAAGCTGGAGCAGCTGAAAAAAAGCTGGAACTGCAGCGTTGTCATGACAACGGAGCAGCTAGTCTATAGTGACCGCCATACTTATCCGCATTTTTTCAGCTGCTCCAGCTTTTTTCCAGCTGCTCCAGCTTTTTTCCAGCTGCTCCAGCTTTTTTCCGGCTGCTCGAGCAGCTAAAAAAAAGCTGCAGCTTTTTTCAGCTGCTCGAGCAGCTGAAAAAAAGCTCAATGTAAACACGGCCTGAGCTCTGAGTCTAAGCGCTAAGCCTTAAGCACTAAGCCTAAGCCTGAGGCCTAATTTGAAGGAAAAACCTGATAAGAAGCATCAAAAATAAGTTTATCACACTAAAAAACCTCAACTAGCTTCATAATTTAGAAAAATTTGCAGATTCATATAGCCCGATTTTTGTACGGAACCTTTGTTACTCGTGTTGTAACGCTTCAATCAGCATGGTCCAGGTAGCTTCAGAAAAAGTTTTGTAACTTTTCAAAGCCTAACCCGATTTCCAAAATTTTTTCAGCATTTTGTAGCTTAGAAGTTGTTCTTTCAATGGTTTTTATTTCATGGAGTATTTTTGCCTAAATCCAAAATTGCGAAAAGGTCCCTCACTGAAGGTTCAGATTTCGGGGGGTTGTATCTCAGAAAATCCAAAAAATGAAATAGGGGTTTTTGAAGCAAAAATGCTTCCTCCAAGGTGCTCTACTCAAAAAAATAGGTCCACTATTCCCCCCCCCAACAGCATTTAACCCAAGAATCCTGCTAGCTAAGCCTAGACGATGACTTGAAACATCATAACGCACTCAAACCCATACATGTAACGGAGTCAAAATTTGCACCAAACGGAGTCAAAATGCCTCCCCCAAGATGCTCTGCTAAAAAATTAGGTCAACTATGCCCCCCCCAACTGCAGTCATTCATTTGAAAATTTGTACAATACCTGTTTTCTGCTGAAAGATACCCGTTTAAATTGAATTCCTCCCCCCCCCCGCCGAACCTGCACGTCAATTCGCCCTCTCGTCCAGCTGCACTTTTCCGCTTCGTTTTTCATTGGACTGTCTGAATGTTTAGGTTCGGGTAAATAGAAAATGGCCTCTGGCGATCATCGACAGTTGTTTGAGCGGAAGCTCACGGTAGATGAAGGGAGACAAGGTTTGATTACTGCTTCGCATTGCAGTCGCATATTCTATGTGCTTTACTTGTCGGAGTCGGTATATGCGCGCTCTTGTTACGTTGCCTTTTGAACCTCATTGTTTCAAGTTTGTGTTGGCATTAGCCATTACTTATTATCAGAGATTAATGACTTGTATAGACGTAAATCCATCATTTTAAAGAACTTCTTTTTGTAATATTTTTTTAAAGCATATAATGACGTATATATAGCTGATTAATACGCACAACCTAAGCAAAAAAAAGGGAAATCCACTTTTGAGCTAATCGCAGTGACACAGAGCCCTAGACGTACGAACGTCTTAAAATCCGCGTATATGATTTTGTACTAGGTATATATCGACCTGAGAATAAAAACCGAAACGTAGCGTGAACCGCATTGAAATACCTGATCCGGAACCTGTAACCGGAACCCCTTTGGGGGGGTGGGGCTACCCAGGTCAACACCCAACAGTCAAAGTACTCCAATTTTGCTTATTTTCACAGAATATTATGTTACTCCCCCAAGGCACCTCTACTAGTATTACTCTACTAAAAATCAACTTCGTCAGTATTAACAAAAATTTCGGGTGAAGAGACGCTTTGTGCACACAAAAAACGTCTACAAAAAATTTACACGTATATAGAATTGAATTTTTAAAAGTCAAAAATTGGCAATACCTTTGGTTCAAGGTTTTTACATCTTCGAAGCGCCTTCACGGGGGCAACAACGTGTGGGGAAAAAACCCTATTTTGTTTGGTGACAATTTTTTGCTAAACTCACCCATTGTTGCTACAAAAGTTGATTCATCTGGGCTAAAAACATGCGTAGACTTCATTGAAACCGTTTTTTCGGCTGAAAAACGTCGTTTTTTGTCGTTTTGGACCATACCCCGACACCCTTTACGAAACCTGTTTTGGTGATTTTTCACCAAAATTTGGCATTTTTTGGAATATTTAGGCTTTAGCTGCTGCGTACCACTTAAATCCAAGAATGTTAGACGCGGGCGGTGTTTGTCCACCGTGTCGAAGAGTTATTGTGAGTCACATGGGTGTCGGAGAAACGGTTTTTTTAGTCCATACTGCAGCCCAAGAGTTGTAAAACACGATGAAATTGTATTTATACTCACTGCTAATAGAACCACCAAAAAAGTGATAGGGTTTTTTTCCCCGCATTAAGGTTTTTTCCCCCGCATAGGGTTTTTTTTCCCGGAGGTTTCGAGACTTATTACTCAGAAACATGAGTAGTTAGAATCGTGCAACAGTTACGCGAAAGATGGCCGTTATAACAGCCGCGAGCATCAATGGATCCGATTTATGTGGTGCACAGGACGACCCGAAAAGTTGAAAATAAGGTTTTTTTCCCGCACCACTAATGACTAATGACTAATGAATAGGGGCGGCGCCGCGGTAGGCAGACTACCAGAGCTTAGGCCTTAGGTGGCCCATTACCCATGCCGCGGCGTTTACAAGCTATTGTGGTACATAATGCTTGATTATATTACAAGTGCAGCACATTGTTATAGTCGCTTAGTACTGGTTATGTATTTAACCAGTTTACCTATTTGGTTCTCTCTGAAGATCTGTGTAAGACTAGTGTACACTGTACACAGAGCTAAATATGTTCATGCGTAGAGAGTCGTACGCAGGGCATTCACAGACAAAATGCCATGGTGTTTCATAGGGGGCACGGCATCTAACGCATGATGGGGAAATTGTAAGCCAGAAGGGAGGACCGCCACCCCGCCCGCGCCGCACTCAAACGCCCCGCCGCACCCCACACACAGGAAAAAGAAAGACACCGAACGCCCCTTCAACGAAAGAAGAAAAAAAGGGCACACCGGTTCCCGGTGCTCAGCGTCTACGTCGCGGAACCACCCGGAGAAGATGCCTACATCAGATCCGCCCAATGGAGCACGATCCTTCAAACACATCTCTCAGATCCTCCGAATCGGGTTTTTGTTTTGGGAGCAGCATATGCCGGCCATTCTGCTCCGTTTTTGTTTTGGGAGCAGCATATGCCGGCCATTCTGCTCCTGATTCTACTGCTACGTGCCGGCGTTGAGCCTAACCCGGGCCCTGGACCCAAGTGGCCTTGTGCGAACAGTACCATGCGTATTTCAACCAAGGACTATTCTGCCAAATGTTTTGATTGCAATAAATGGGTTCATTTGACTTGTTCCGGTCTCCGAACTATATCAGATTACCATCCTGATAACTTTAATTGTCAGGCTTGCTCACGCGGCCAAAGACTATCGACCCCGGCGGCAATACAACCCAACACCCTTCGCTGCAGAAACCGAACTGTGGACAGAAACTTCCAGTACAACTAACTGTCTCAAGATAATGCAACTGAACTGCAACGGGTTCTATGGCAAAATGGATGAGATTATGAACTATCTGAACCAAGGCAACTATGCTGTCGCCTGTCTCCAGGAGACAAAACTGTCATCTAAGACTAACATATCGATTCCGGGCTGGACCTGCATCAGAAATGACCGCGAAGGCAATAGAGGTGGTGGTATAGTTATACTTGTGAATGATCACATCCCGTTCACAAACATCAAGCTATCACAGACACACGGCACCCAGGAAGAAATGGGTGTGGATATCAAATTCGGCAATACAACTGTTCGCATCATCAATGTCTACCTACCACCTGCCTCCTCCTGCCCACCAGATTTTACCGCCACGATCAGCCATCACAGCAACCTCAGCAGCGGTCTGCTACTAGGCGACGTCAATGCTCACAATGAAATGTGGGATAGCCGTTGCGCTGTTGACACGAGAGGCGACCTACTGGCTCAGGAAATTGTGGACTCGTCTCTGGTGATCCTGAACGAAGACACGCCCACGCGTCTCCCAGTCAACAACTCACCAACCTCACCCGATCTCTCGCTCATATCGAACGACCTTGATAGGTACGCGGAATGGTCAGTTGCTACAGCTCTATCTAGTGACCATCTGCCAATTACAGTCACCATCACTCTCGAACAGCCGACAATAACTGCCAATGGAAAGAAGACATACATCAACATGAAGAAAGCAAAATGGGCAGCCTTTACCGAAGAATGTGAACGGCTTGTCTCACAGCTACCGCCCCCTTGTGATGTAATAAAGGACGTACCAACGTTCAACAAGATCATCGATAAAGCTGCAAAAACCCACATCCCATATGGGAAAATTAAAGATTTTCGTCCCAATGAACTCAAGCCAGAAGTCAAACAGCTGGCAAAGGAACGTGATGAGCTCCGTATCAGGGACCCGAGCAACCCAAGAATCGTCCAGCTAAACAGCTCCATTACTAGCATGTGTCAAGAAGAGCGAAAGCTGAAGTGGAGAGAATACATCAGCAGAATTTCGAGCAGAAACAGAATCTCGGAACTGTGGTCAACGGTCAAAATTCTCAATGGAAAAAGGCGCCCTGCCGAAAACCAAGGAATTAACTTCAGCGGTAACAGCCTTCTGAACACAAGATCCATTGCCAATAAATTTGTCCGCCAATATGTGCCCAGTGGTAAACGTCCTAGCGCCTGCCATGAAAAGCGCATCATCGGACGCAAGACTAGCAGCCTCTGTGCTGACGATTCCCCAGTCATCACAGCGGCCGACGTCCAGTCTGCCATCCGTGAGGCCAAACCGTCCAAAGCCCAGGGCCCTGATGACTAACAATGATACACCTGAAGAAACTGGGCCCAAGATCCGTTGAATATCTAACCCAGCTGTTCAACATATCGCTGCAAACCTCACGGATCCCTAATATATGGCGTAAATCGATCATCGTCCCCCTACCAAAACCAGGGAAAGACGCAAGTGAGAGCAAGAACTGGCGCCCAATCAGTCTACTGTGCTGTTCTGCGAAAATTTTGGAACGGGTGCTACTTCCATACCTAAACCAAGGAGTCCAGCTACAGCCCACGCAGCACGGTTTTCGGAAATCACACTCTACCTGCACGGGCGTCATGAATCTGGTCACTGATTGCCAACGGTTTTTGCCAAAGAAGACCTGCCCATCGGACTATCCTAGTTGTCCTCGATCTCACGACAGCATTTGATACCGTCAACCACAATCGCCTGGGCCGAACAAATACTCGGCCTGGAAGATACACCGCAGCGAGTCCGTCGATGGATCATCAACTACCTACACGGTCGCCAAGCCAAACTACACTTCCGAGACTCCACCTCAGACACCAGAGTTGTCCGCTCAGGAGTAGTTCAAGGCGGTGTACTATCTCCGACTCCGTTCAATCTTTATATGTCGGATCTGCCTGAACCTCCACCGGGCATCAAGGTCATTAGCTACGCGGATGATATCAGCATCTATTCCAGCGGACTAAACATAGAAGCTCTGGCCGAAGAAATTACCAACTACCTGCGGCTTGTGTCTGAGTTTCTAGAGCACAAGAATTTGGTGGTGTCCAGCAGCAAATCGTCAGTAACACTATTCACGCCCCAAACCGCACAAGCTAAAGTGCACCCACCAGTGGTTCTCAACGACGTGCAACTGCCCCTTAATAAGACCCCTAAAATACTTGGTGTTACTCTAGACACCTTGTTCTGTTTCGGTCCGCACATCAAGCAAATCACCAGCAAAGTACAACAAAGAAATGCTGTGTTGAAAGCTCTAGCCGGAACCAGCTGGGGCTGTGATAAAGAAACACTGCTACTGACGTTCAAAGCCATTAGCCGCTCCATCATCAGCTACTGTTGACCTACATGGACCCCAATGCTAAATGAAGCTCACTGGACTCGCCTGCAAAACGCCCAAACCGCCGCATTGCGCACTGCCGTAGGCTGTTATAAAATGGCTGACCCCGACGATGTCCACCGCGAAGCCAAAGAATTACGCACTCAATGTCACAACCAGCCGCTGTCACGACAATTTGCCCTCAGCTGCTACGTCGAATCTCATCCATGCCATCCCCTAACCACTCGTCAGCGCCCGCCACGAGCTAGGATGAAACCGGATCTATTTAGTACAATGCTACCCGAGGTGCAGCATTTGATTGTGAACGGTGTTGTAGAGCAGCAAAACATAAGACAGCACTTGGCCAACCTCCATCGCGAAGCCGACGAAACAGCGGTTGCTAACCTCAAGCCAAGCAGAGTACTAGGCACTGCACCGCCTGATATCGACACTTTGGAAGCCGAACTTCCACGAGTCACCAGGGCGACACTCTCTCAGCTGCGAACAGGATATAGCCTGATATTGAACTCATACAAATCACGACTGGATTATACCGTACAAGATGTCTGCCCCGCATGCGGAAACCCCGGCCATAACGTCCACCACCTGTTCCAGTGCCTAGTAAAGCCCACGGCACAGTTGATGACCTGTGGAAGAAACCCGTGGATGTTGCCACCTTTCTCGGTCTCCCAACATCGGAGGATCACTGACAGATGTTGTTGAAGGCTACAATCATCATCATCATCAATTCTTTATTACGCAAAGCATGATGAACTAGCTCGAAAACTGTTGTGCCATCGTGAAATGCTGGGTCAGCATTGCTAGTGGCAACCTCCTTTTCTGTTGTGGTAGGCTGATCGGTGGAATCTATAACGTCTGCGTGAGGTTTCCAACCGTTCTGATTGTTAAAGGTATTCCTCTGATTAAAGCTACTTTCTGTGTTGCGTTCAGCAGGTTTTAAGAACCAACACTGTTTTCGAACGTGTCCTACTCTGTTGCAGTTATCGCACTTAGGCTTGAATGGCTTCGCTGTATACCTAGGTGCAGTTTGGGGCTGAGGTTTGTGTCTATGCGGCGACTGTAACACCTTTTCAAGGCGTTGCACGCGATCTGCTAGCGACGGAGAGACTCGCGCCTCCCGCCGGTTTGCTTTCGCGCCAGTTTTTTTGACAACATAGTCATCGTCGACATCCCCAGATTGAGTCTTCACTTCCAGCCGGCGCAGAGCTCGGGCTAAAAGGTCACAGAGTTTTCTATTCGACGGCTCTGTCGAATTGTTTTCTGCGGTGCAAACGTCGACGTAACTAGCGGAACCCTAAACACCAGGATTAGCAAAACCATGCACATCAGGATTATAAAAAACCTGCACACCAGGACTAACAAAACCCTGCACACCAGGATTAATTTGTACACCTTTCAATGCTTGCCGATACAGCTGTCGCTCACTTTGTATGCGCTCTGCAGTTTCCACTGCTTCTGTGAAGGTCTATGGCTCTTGTCGAAGCGCTTCCCACATAAGCCATGGTTCGAGACCCGCCACAAATTTGAGGAGCACATCCTTGTTTAACAGATCCTCGGTCTCCGTACCGAATGCGCTCTGTGCAAGCTCAGTGATTGCATGACTGCACTGGGCTATACTTTCGCCTGGTTGTTGTTTTCTAGTATCTAGCATCATAGCGTACATATCTGGGTTGTGCACCTTGTACCGGTTGCGTAGATACTCAACAGTCTTTCAATAGTCCAGCCTGGTTGTGTTATTCAGGGCTTCGTGACTAGCTAATGGTGGATCTTGCAGATACTCTACTATTTTCCGGGCTTTCTGATCGTTTGACCAGTCGTGGAATCTAGCCTTAGCTTCAAACAATCGTAGCCATTTTTGGAACGGGATAGTTCCAGGCTCCCCACTAAACACTGGTATTTTATTATCAATGGTTGCCTCTGTTTGGTTATTATGCTGCTGTTTGAGTTGAGCCGACTAGCGTTCCAACTCATTATTTGTCTGCCTCAATTGCAGGTTATCAGTGTCTAGGGTACGCAGCCTACGCTGTATCGAACGCATTGTGCGCTCATTTAGTGCAAACGCCGATTCATCTGTGTCGCCGGCCGTGTCATTTCAGCTATTGTCGTACTTAGCTGTTTCAGTCCACTGAATAGTCAATAGGCCTGCGCCTAATACCCCTACCTAAAGCAGGTAGTTGGCAGTAAACAGTACAAAAGAGTAACGTAGTCTATAGCTACTATTGAGCTGACAATAACAGTAACCACAGACTGGCTACCGATTTATTCAGCCACGGTGAGACCTCCAGTCACAACTGAAAGCAGGCTGGAACTGAACAGCCTTTTACTGGCAACCACAGAAGACAGACTAACAGAGAAACGCCAGACGGTCACGAGAATAACATGAACAAATATGCAAATGAGCAAAAATGCAATATACGTAATCTGCTTGAGCGCACACGCATTGCAGTTACAGTCAAACACACACACACTACGTATATATGAACAGTTCAGCGTCACAAAAGTGGCAGACAACGTTTGCAAAAATTGCTGCTTGTTGGATTTGTCTAAGGCATTTGATACTATGTCTCATGTCAAACCAATAAAAATACTTGAGTTTTTTGATATTAGCAATCAAATTGGCAATTGGATAAATAATTTTTTAGTTGGTAGAACGCAACGTGTGTTAACGAACTATAAGTACTCAGATGAATCTACTGTAAAAAAGTGGTGTTCCTCATGCATAAGTACTGGGCCCCCTTGTTTTTATTGCATACAAATGATGTTGACATGCGAACGTGAGGGATGTGCAGTATGCACCTGGTGTCCAAAAGAACACGCAGTGGGGCTTAAAGCCGCTCTAACAGCTGTACGGGCCAACTACCCTTACTGCGAAATACTCCTGGGGCTCCAGTAGGAGGTTTAATGTTTGTTTTACGGTGTGGTGAGTTGGTGCACACTCAATTTTAGACGAAAATGCCGACTGGCGTCCGAATTTTTATGCCAGACGCGTTGGATAACATCAACAAACGCGTCTTGGTTATATAATCCTACGCCAAGCCTGGTGGCCTCGCTAAGTCTTATGTTTTTTGACTACAAATTATACTTGATACAAGTTTGATGCAAACCTAGAAAGGAAGGGGTTGGGGGAACAAGGTTGAAAACAACAGAGATGCATATGTAATAAACACTTAAATTTCATAATTAGTTTTAATTTTATAAGTTTTGGTACACACATAAGCTTGACTGCTGCTATTGTGCACACTAACTAACCTCCGCCCTTCGATAAAAAGGTGCAACCTAATGCCAATGTAGATCCAAAAAGCTTGGTAAATGCTTGGTTTGGCGTCGCATGACATCACCCAAGGCGTCAAATGACATCGTACGCCTCGTCGGAAATTTTATATATATATATATATATATATATATATATATATATATATATATATATATATATATATATATATATATATATATATATATATATATATATATATATATACAGCTGTAAGGCTTATAGAACTGATCAACAGTCAGGCTGATCCTTCACGCATATATAATATTTCAATGTTAAAAAATCTACTTTTAAGGCTGAAAACTCACCTCAACCACTGCACTATAAGACTGATGTCTTGGAAATTTCGAGGCACCGCAAGTGTGCCGTTGTTTCCAAAGATTTGTTTACACGATCTTTCAGCATCATGTTGCTTTGAAAGCCTTAAATTGGTTTTTAAAATTATAGATGTCTGGACGCAACCAAAACCATCAATTCGGAAAGCAGGTGGGCTTGTGTGGTAATATGGTTGGCAAACGTCTGAAAAAAAACATGCCATGATGTGATCGCAGCACAGAGACTGAAGACGGAAAATAAAGCCTTTTTCGCACAATGGGGAAAAACGTGGAGAATCACCGTGGAGAAATGATAACTGATTATATTTTATTTTAGTAATCAGTTAAAGTTAACTCATAACTTAACTGATTACATTTTGCGTATCAGTTAAACTTTTTACTTTAACTGATTTAGTGACAAAGGCAGTTAACTTAATTGTAACTGAACTGAAGTTATCGCCAAAAACTGATTTAAATCAGTTAACTGAAAACATCCGTATTCACGTGCCAGGGCTAATAGTTGCTGAGTGCACATTACAAATTATACCCCTCATTCCAGGATCCTGTACTCAACTGAGTGGGGGACTGGGAGGTGGCGTAGCGTAACGCTTTTCTTAGTGTCTTGAACTCAGGGGGTACCCCCCTCACTTGAGTACGGGGTCTTATACGGTTTTGAGGCGGGTACCCTCTCTCATTTGAAGACATTCTGAAAGTTATGAAAATACCTACTCCCCCTCAAAAGCGTACATAAAAGGGCAATTTTGCAGTCCGCATTGGACGCATGCCCCAAGGCATAATAGGCACAATGCCATACTCTTACTTTTACGTAATCTTGATATAACTTATGTAAAATATATGTAAAACGTTTAGTTGCGCCTATGATTTATACGTAAAATCTAAATTTCAAGAGCACCTAGTCAAAAATGGGCGATAGCTTCGGTTCCAGTTTTTCCTGTCGGCCTCGCAATGCCGACAGGTCTTTACGCTGCTTCTTGCAGCGTACTTTGCATGTGTTTTGACATATTTATTGTTTGGTGATATATCGACCACTCCCTTATAAAAGCAATTGGGTTGGTTTTTGGTTGCAGGTTACTAAAATTTCTAGCTTGCCATTGAAAGTATGTATATATGCATACATATGCAAGCTGGACATACGTACGTCTGTTTGAATGAGCCGTTAAGTTTGAAATTATAAATTACTTCAAACTTAAGATTTAATGTTTGATAATCGTGACGATGGCAACGATATTTTCCCAAAATTTTATTACATGGTTTAATGATCATTGCATAGAATTATGCATACGTGTAACCTGGGGAAGGGGTGCGGTAGAAGACCTCCCGAAATTCGGTTGCGTCAGCCTTGGGAGGGAGTTCAAAAAATAAGGACTTTAGGTGGAGTGGGTTCCCACAAAGGTGATTGAGTGCTTTTTCGTCGGGATTTCTATAATTGGCTAATTTCCTTCGAAACTTTCGAAACTTCGGGACCTTCGAAATTTTTAGCCGAAATTTAAAACAATTATCAATTGCCTTAAGGGGGTAGGGTCGCGAAAGCAGTCGATTTTGCGCAACTTTATAACTTTTTCAGTAAAAGCTAAGACACCGTTCTTTATATATTTTGAATACTCATATTAAGGTGTCGCTCAGGGGAACCGACTTTTGCGTTTAACATTTTTCAGCAACATTTCGGTGTCTTGAAGGAAAGTTGTTCAAAATGAAAAGAGCTTTCATTTGATGTGCATATTGTGATAAGTTTTTTGATTTTTTGGACAATTTTGTAGCCGTAGCATAAAATTGTTTGTTTCAATATAAAATAATTACTCATATTGCTAAAAAATGCAGTTTCTTAGCTTTAAATTGATTTATTAAACATAAGAATACGTTGAAGCTTTGCTGACTTATTTAGCCGTGAAAATAGCAAATCAAAAATGAAAAGCCTAAAAAGCAGATAAATCTTCGAAAATGTCAAATTTTTGATTTAATTTCTTAAATAATTGAGTATGGCTTTTGGTAACTTTTTCAACGCAGATATGTTGTCCTAGGAAAGATATAATTTTTGAAAAAGTGAAACGCGTGGGCAAACCTTTTTTTTGCGCAAACATTTTTGCGTGGTGAAATCGGTTACTTTTTTTGGACCTGGGTCCCAGCTGCCGATTGCAATCAGGTTTGAAAATTTGCACAATGAAATAAAGAATACAAAATGCAGATGTGTATGTTTTTTGATTTTCAAATTTTGGCTCGCAGCACTTTTTGTAGTCGCTCAAATACAACTGATTTTGAAAAATCTATTTTTTGCAAAATCAAAGACAGAAAATAAAAATCAAAGATCAATCACGTCTAGATTTTTGAGAGATCTTTTTATCCATACCAGGATTGTCAAAATCGGTTTAAGTTTTGCTGAGCTAGGTCAAAAACGAAATTAGTGTGAATAGGAAATTCGACATGGTGATAAAATGTGACACAATCACACTAAAGTGCTGAACTATATTGCAAATAGGTTGTTTATGTCTGTTTACTGTTCAGTTAAAGTGCTATCGCTATTAATTGCATGAGCAGAGCGCCGAGCATGAGTTTTGCTGCTGAGCGCAACCTTAAGGCAAGTATTTTTGCCAAGTTTCATTAAGATTGATGCCGTATACTGTCAGCAATGAGGTCGCAAAGTCGGAAAAATGACGTTTTGAAAACCTATTCACAATCAATTGGGTTGTCTAAAATTTGGTTTTAGTTTTGTACACAGACTGAAAGCACATATGTTCTAGTTTATGCACACAAAACGTAGTGCAAATTGCTTGAGCGTTTGCGGAGTAGTGTTAAACCACAAACCACGGGGCTCTTGGGATTTATTCTCGAAAGGCGATGGCACGAGGGCGAAATGTGACCGTGCGCCCGAGCCCGAGGGAACGTGGTCTAACGGTTGGAAAACGCCACAAACGGCCTAAAACTCTCCGTTCTCCTAAAACTAAAAGTTCTCCGGCCCTCTCTCAGGTCCGTGGCTCACGCGACAAATTCCCTAAATAGCTGCAAAGCCCTACAAACACCCAACACACGACAAAATTGGAGACAACACAAACTCTTTTTAGATTTATAAAAATTTATTGGATACCGAAACAAGAATATAACAAACTTGAAGAAAACGATAGAAATCTAGCTCAGAAGCTGATTCTAGTTCAGGGGAGCCTATTCCTACTCTGATCGGTGCATGACGTCCTAACAACTAACCCCGTTTCAAAACCGTCAGCACCACCCCCTGGTTTCGTCGTCTTCACCAGCTCACACTGAGTATGAGCCAGTCACGCAATAGGAGAATGCATATTTTTGAAAACAACCGATCAGACTAAGAATACGCTCCCCATTAAAATCTCAATTCGAAAACTATAAAAGAACTTAAATTATTCAATAAAAGGCTGAATTTGGGCTCTATAATGTGAATAACTTCATTATTTAATTGCGTATATTCATATTCACATTTCTTGTTTGTACATCTTTGAACTGTGAAATTGTGCGGAAACTCTGAAGTACTCATAGCGATAATGCTAATTTGTGAAAAATCTAGACGCGTACTTTAAAATAAAAAGAAAAACGTACCTTCATTTTACTTTTTTTTAATTGTGGCAAAAAATTGTGCGTCGACCCTATATTTCACAAACTGGCCAACCTGATATCTGGCTTGAGTTTTTTTGAAATTTTATGTCCATATTGTGTGATGTCTGGCTTACTATTGGTGATTGGTTCAAGATATTGGCAGATATTGGCAGTCTAGTGTCGGGAAGTAGTTATTTAAGCAAAGCAAAGCGAAGCGAAATGTTAAAGCGAAAGCTTAAAGCAAAGCGAAAGCAGTCGATTTTGCGCGACTGTAAAACTTGTTCAGTAAAATGTTAGAAATTGTTCTTTCTATATTTTAAAAATCTACCAAAAGGCAAATTATTTTGCCAAGTTTCAGCAAAATTGGTGCAGCATATAGTTTGCAATAATGACTCAGTCGGAAAAATGACGAAAAAAAAACCTATTCACATTCCATTTTTTCCATTCACATTTATCAAGTTTTCGGTTTAGTTTTTTTTTTACATAGACTAATAGCACATATGTTGTAGTTTATGCACACAAAATTTAGTGCAGATTGCTGTAGCGGCTGTGGAGTAATACTAGTTTGAACTGTGAAGGTGTACTTAAACTGTAAAATAATAACAGCAATAATGATAAATTGTGGAAAATCTAGACGCTTATTTTCAAATCAGAAGAAAAACGAACCTTCAATTTTCTTTTTCCTGTCGCTACCTCAGTAGCGACAGGACTTTACATTTGTTTTGCCGTACGTAAATTACACGTCTTACTTGTATTCGCTGTGGCAAATTTGTTTGCGTGTTTGTGTGTCACTTTTCTATTATGTGTGTGTGAGCTGGCCTAGGCGGCCAGCCAGCTGGCTTAGTTTTATTGCTGATAGCTAACTTACTGTAATGGCCGAAATGGCCAAATTAGGCGTTTTTCAAGGTTTTTTAAGCCCTAAACATAAATTTTTTCATCGACTGGGGTTTTAATTATCAAAGACTAGATAATGAATTAATTTACTTCCTTAATTATTCAAAACCAGCAGCAAAAAAACAGCAAAAGTCGTCCCAAAACTAAATAAAACGCACCTTGACGGTAGTTTCAAATATGTTGGACAACAACTTGCTAGCCACAAAATCTTGCCTAATCATATTTGGCATAACGGTTTTATTGTTACCTAATTATTGTAGTATCACTTAGCAAACCACCTATTTACTTTTACTATAAATTAGTGAGACGGACTTGCAGCAGGCTTCCGTTTAAATTTGGTAACGGGTTGGCCACGGTACAAAAGTGCCGATCACGCTTTGTCGTTCCGACCTAACCCAACCCGCGGCCTGACACTCGTGGGTAACAAGCGAACCAACCCGCGCCGTAAAAACCGACCCGCGAGCCACTTTGACCTACCATTCTATATATGTATGTAACCTACCTGATGATAAATTGTTTCAGCTGATGCCATATTATAAAAATTGAAAAATACATACAAAAAATAAAAGTTATATACAATTCGCACAGTATGCATCGTACATTTGTACATTGTGCACATGACACATTACCATTTTGAACAAATTACGGCACCAAAATTTTGTAAAATAAGAGTCCGACGTAGTAATTTTTTCAGCTTTCGCGGGTCGGAAAAATAATTAGCGACCCGCGCAGCCTGAAATGGGTACCCGCGGGTTGACCCACGACTCAAACCCAATCCAACCCAACCCGTGGGTATCCGCTGGTATCCACGACCCGCGTCCACCCCTGGGCTTAATAAAAATAATGATAATTAATTAGGGCTATAAGACTTGGGGGCTGTGGTGCAGTGTTTAGCATTCTCCTAATCCACACAAAAGTCCCAGGCTCGATCCTCTACACCTCTTTTTTTCTTTGTTTTCAAACAACAAATTTTTTCTACATACTATTCTATATAACTGCGTTCGAGGTAAAATTCAAAAACAGTTTTGCAAAAAAACCAAAACATTCTTTCTGAAACTTGAAAAAATGTGAGCGACAGGTTAAACTTCTTTTGAAGTTAAACTTCCAGCTGATGTCTTTTCTACCAATTATACAGTTGCTCTAAAAACTACTACTGTTTGTCAAAACTTCAATGCTGCTGTTGCCATGGATCAAAACTCAATAAATTTTGCATAAAATTGCTGCTTGTTTCTTACTTGTCCCAAAAAATTGTGCGTCCACACATAATGTGTACTTCACAAGCTGGCCAATCTGATATCTGGCTTGATTTTTCAAACTTTTATGTCCCTATTGTGTGATGTCTGGCTTACTAATGGCGATTGGTCCAAGATATTTGTCCATATTGATAGTGTGATGTCTGGCAGTAATTATTTGATACCATACAGCGTTGGACTAGCTGCTCATTGCATGTACTACTTCAAAACAAAAAGTTCCATTTTCACAGCCTATGAGCAAAACTGCTTTCGCGACACTACGCCCTTAACACAGTATAGCATTGAACTAGTTTCTCAGTGAACGTACAGTTTCGAAGCCAAAAACTCATTTTTTGCAACCTAAGAGCAAAACTGCTTTGGCGACACTACCATTTTAATTCACGTCAACATGATTTTTTCACAGGTGACTTTAAGATATGTAGGTATGCACTAAGCCGTCACGTAGCCAAAAAAAATCTAAGTTGGAAGTGACATGAAAATTCAATCTGAAATTTTGTTTTAGCACATTGCTAATAAACTATTTGCCAAGTTTCTGTAATCTCTCAAAATTTTCAGCCAGTGCTGACGTTTGGCGTTGGCGCTGAAATCGGCCCAAAAAAACCCATAATTTTGCCGATGTTTTTGCCGAAATGAATCGTGCGTGCACCACGTTCGCAACCAATTGTTGCATTTAAACTTAGGTATCTTATCGGGGCATTTGAACTCGACGAAATTCATCAGAAGGATAGCATCAGAAATACGATGGCAAGACGACAGGTCAAACCTTTGCGAATGTGATAAAAGTAGCAGACAACTTTTGCATAAAACTGCTTCTTGTTTACATCTGCTATGTACCTCTATCGCGGCTACGTGTGCAAGTTTAAAGCAAATCTGAGCACTTAAACTGTTCACTTATACAGGTACCCCCCCCCCCTTAAGTCCTGTGGTTGTGGGTAAGTCACAGAATCCAGTGTGCGTGTTGCGTAGGACGCCTACATGTGAATGTGAACATGCTTTTTGCTTGAGACATCGAATTGGGCACATGAACAAGGGCGCCGATTAAGTTTTCTTGCAGTATCGCAAAGATATTTGAAGGGAGAGAACTGCCGTAAATAATAATTGATACCTAAAAAATTTGGGGCTGTGGCAGTCTTTAGCTATCTCAATATCGGCGTGGGCGTAGTTACCAGCACTTTTAACATTCCTATTTTTCAAAAATTTAGATATTAATTATTGCAGCATAATTTATTACTGAACTCATTTCTCAATGGCAAACAATAAATTGTAGGCATAGATGCAGATAAAGGAGGGGCAGGGAGGTTATCTACTCCCCCCTCAGGGGTGTCGCGATGTTTGATAATCGCGATCTGACAGTGACTGTGCTCGTGTTTCAGGCGAGTGGAGCGAAGAAAGAAGAAGACGAGTGGATCGTCGTAGCCGTCACCCAAGAAGACGGCTCCCGTGTCACCCGACGCGTCCCCCCCATATTCGCTCACTTGGCGAAATAGGGGTTAGGTAGGATACCCATAGGCGTAGTGCCCTGTAGGGGCAATTCCCAGTGAGAGAAGACTTCCAGATACGAAGACCACCCGAGTCCCGGAACTGAGATAGTTGATTCTAGCTAATTGTTCTCCTCGGTTTCAGCTACCGTCATCCGAGACGGTCGGTGGGCTCTCTGTTATTGCCAGCAGCTATTTACCGTGTGGCATTATCCACTAGCTGCTTCATCATTACTCTCTGGTACCTTGGTCACCTGCGAATTCCATTTCGCCGGCTCTCTCTGGGCCGACATCCAGCAGTGACAGACAATTCACGCGTCCCGCTGCCAGGGACTCGTACTCCAGACAGTGTGAGCATCCGCTGTCCCCCTTTCCAGACGACGATACGTTGGTCATTAGCTCCAACGACTCCTGCTCCGGACCGTGGCACTGTCTCTATCCAACGACTCGGGGCACCCAGTTCAAACTGCGACTGATTCACCACTCAACTTCTAGCGCAGGTGGGCATTCATTTATTTGGGTTCTGTGTTGTATCCGTTTCTCCACGACAAGGGGGCCTAGGACCTCCCTCTCAGACAGCAGGCACCCCACATCAGATCAACCTCCCACTCCCCCTCTTGAATCCGAAAAAAGTGCACCAAATTTGAGTAAGAAATCGAATACCGTAACCGGCCGAATACCGTCTATTGCCGGAAAAACAAAACCAGAACCACCCCCCGCCCTCCGCCGGAAGTCGGGCACCCCACGCTTACCAACTGCTCCCGTACATCTACGATTAACTATTCATGATTAACTGATTAACTATTTATGCTTTTTTAATTGTCAGCATATTTTACTGATGTCGGATAAATGAATAGGCTGGGTTTACCAATTGTTCTCGAATAATACCAAAAAACCTTTCCGGATTATTAAAAATATGTATAGCGACAGGTTAAACTTCCTTAAGCCTGGTTCATACTCGTCCCTAAGCGTTGTCCCTGTCCTTAAGCGTTGTCCTTGTCCCTGTCCCTAGGTGTCCTTGTCCCTGTATCCTCATGCTTTGTCCCTGTCCTTAAGAAATGTCCCTAAGGTCTATAGGAAATGTCCTTGTCCCTGTCCTTAGAGGTGATTGATTCATACTCCTTGAGGACAAGGGAATAGTCTTTCTCACATGAACCAATGCTCAAACGTCATTGGATAAAATGCGTTTTGTTTAAAGTACCTTGAAAAAGTTATGAAACCTATTTGTAGGCTGAAAAAAAGAAAAGACAAAATTTCGAATATGGGATTCGAACTCTGATACATAGTTTGAGGAGAAAAAAGCTTAACCACTTGACTACCAGGTCTTGTCAACTTGAGCTCTAAAACATCTTTATAAACTTTTAGTATATTTCAGGTTGGTATAAAAATTGAAAACCAAGTATTTTTCACGCAAAAATGTGTTAAATAACCCAAAAATAACGATGGAATAATTACCGCAACACAAGCCCACGACATTCTTTCACTAGTAGTCGAGTTCGTCCGTGATTGGCTGTTCTTCGTGTCATATGTAGCAACTGCCGTATTTTGATTGGCCGAGTTGCTTAGGGACAGGGAAAAAGTAGAACATTGCTCAACATTGCTTAGGGACATAGGGTTAGGGACAGTCCTTATGGCTGCTTAAGGACATTCCCTAAACTGCTTAGGGACAAGTATGAATCAATCGCAGCTTAGGGACAGAGAAAAGGAACAGGACACTTCGGAAGTATGAATTAATCTTTTATAAGGACAGGGACAAACCTTAAGGACAGGGTCAGTCCTTAAGGACGAGTATGAACCGGGCTTTAGAAGCAATTTATTCCAAGTCGTTTAATTCCACCGACAACGATTAAGGATCGATTCATACTTACAGCCGTATGTCCGTTCTGCCGACAAAATGACGAAATACTGACGTCACATGTGCTTGGTGATCCACTGCACTTCGCTACAAGTGACGTCATTCTCCAGGCTGAACGGACATACGGATGAAAGTATGAATCGAGCCTTACACTAAAAATTACTGCTACTGCTGGAAATTGCAGACCGGCTGGTCGTGGCCATGGATCAGAACTCCATAAATTTTGCATAAAGTTGCATATCCACTATTATAGCCGGTAGCCACGTGCGTGTAATACAAACATTTATCATAATTATCATTTCGTAAAGTAGTATAGTGGACTTGCAAGTGTTTTGTATATAAGTGGTAAGTTATGTTAGTTTATAAAAACGTGCAATTTTAACGAATCCTCAAAATTCTGAACATTTCCAAAATTTGGCCCCATAACTGATTCGTTTCAGTTAAAGTATTAGTTAAAGTTATCAGCTAAATGTAACTTTAACTGAATTAATTTTTGGCTAATAACTTAACCGTAACTTTAACTGATTTAAAATCCCATAACTTAAACAACCCTAGATGTGGCATCGTGTGGTGTCCCCCTTGGATTCTCCTTGGGTAACGTATTCACACGATGGGGCATGAACGCGCCGGAGTTTGAATTTTTAAACGCGCGTAAACGGTCAAAATACTAAGTATTTACGACGGTATTACATTGAATTTTGACATATGTGATATGTGCCTTGGGCATAAATTACGAAAGAATTTATAAAAATTATTTAAATTTTGTAGCTTTACGTAACTACAGTACAAATCAGAAATAGATAAGTATGCTCGAAGTGCACGCGAGCACTTTATGACGTCATATTTGTTGTTTCGATCAGACTGCACGCGTGCACTTCGAGCATTTCATTTTTAATGAGACTGCTCGAATTTCGAGCACTTCAAACTTCGAGCACTTCGTGCAGCTACTTTTTATTCAGCTACGTACGCGGTTTAAATAATGTTATCATGTTTCTACGACTACGGTCTGGTGCCCAACTATTTTTCCCAAAGAACCATTAACCAGATGGGGGTGATCCTGTCTTGAAGTTGGAAACTTAATTGGTTTTATAGCGTTAATTTATCATGAGCAATATCATGAGCATAACCATTGCAAACAAACCCGATTGATAAATGAACAAAATATTAGTGGTAATGCAATTTCCCCCTTTTCTCAAAAGTACTTACTACGGCTTGTGTATTCATTTTAGACACGTAGCGTAATAGCGGTAGTAGTATTTGTAAAAAGTTTAATAAAAACTTGAAAAACCCAACTTAGACTTAGTCAGCTAGCTGAGATGGTTGTGAATGTCACACGGTTGAAAAGTGACAACAATAAATACTTACGACTACATTGTTTTGATGTTTTATAATATAGTGTTGGCTACATTATTCACAGCCATAAACGAAATTAAATGAGAAATATAAAGGAAGTATGTTATTTCTTATCCGAGATTAATTTTAATTATATATTAGTTTATATTGATGTATTTATTGTGTATATATTGTGTATTTTTCTCACATTAAATTTAAATGATAAGTTGCTAAATAAGTAGACTCATTCAATTATTGCTTATTTAAGTAGACTTATATATTCAAGTAAGAAATCAGCTGATCCTAAAAAACACGGACTCGTATGTATAAGGTATGTATATATTGATGAAGTAAGAAATGTCAAAAAAGTAAACTAAAAAAACAAAGAAATGCGTATGCACATGTGGACAGTATATTGGTATTTCACAATTGTTTGATTTTCTTAATAGAGCTGCACCAAATCTGCACGAATTTCGAGCATGTTATTTCTTAGATGCTCGAAGTGCAATGGAAATGGAATAAAGTAACGTTAAACTGACGTCCTAAAACTTTAGTGTAATGCATCTTTGTCCTAGCCACAGTTTAGAAATATATGACATTATTGTTGTTCTATGTAATAAGATCATATTGATAAAAATATAGGTAGTAACCAAAACCACAAGAATGATTCAAAAAATAAAAGAAAATTTAATTAAATCAAAATGAAGCTTCTTTCGCGAGGTTAAATTAATGTGTGTAGTTCAAGTTTGTTAGTTAACTAACCAAATAATAAACACTGTTTAGCTTAATAGTCTAAAACAATAGTCTAAACACGTAAAATAGTCTCGACATCAAACTTAGTTGTAGAAACATGATACATACATTAACAGAAATAGAAAGAATTAGAATTATTATAACAGAATTAGAAACATGATAACGTACGTAACTAAATGAAAAGTAGCTGCACGATGTGCTCGAAGTTTGAAGTGCTCGAAATTTGAGCAGTCTCATTAAAAATTAAATGCTCGAAGTGCACGCGTGCAGTCTGATCGAAACAACAAATATGACGTCATAAAGTGCTCGCGTGCACTTCGAGCATACTTATCTATTTCTGATTTGTACTGTATAATTTATGAGCTACGTACTCGTAAAAGTCGTGATAGACTAAAAAAATGTGAAAGAATTAACTGACTAAATTAAATTAAAGATTAGATTAAATTAAATGACTGAGTTTAAGCCTAAATTTGTCCTTTGAGCATTTGTATAAAGTCACGTGACCATCAACAGTGTTTACTAATTGGCTGTCGCATGTGGTGCTACATGGAAAATGCACGGCGAGCGATACTGATTTTCCTTACGTGGGGCGCCCCATGGGGTGTCACACGATGCCACATGATGCCACATGGCGCCCCACGGGGCACCCCAGGAGTTGTCACACGGTGCCACATGGTGCCCCACGGGGCACCCATTTGAAAGAATGACACTTCAAGTTTCTAAAATTGGGCTATAGGTGTCATTGTTCAAGATTATGTACCTAATATTCAAGTGCTGCGAAAACCAATAGCTATAACACTTTGCAAACTACTAAAACCGATAGGTTAAGAGGTGCCGCCATTTCTTATTGTTCTTTTTAATGATTTATCTCAGTTTAATAGGCCGTCACTTTTTATAAAATCTAAAATACGGGGACGAAAACAGCACCTAAATAGTGAAGAAGGCAAAAGAATCATTTAATGAAACGGCGTTAAACAAAAAAAGTAGAACAGAAAAAACCAAAAGAAAGCGAAACTGCTAAAAAGAAGAATTGGATAAGAAACAAGAATTGGAAGTTAACATGACGGTCCATGCGGCGCTAGCGGAAAGAAATGGTGAGAAGTGGATAAGTGAAAAGTGAAGGCGGAAAAATCAAAGACAAAGCACAAAAACAAAGCATCACAGACCGCTTACAAACTTCCAAAGTTACAAGCTTGGCAAAGGAGCAGCCCGCATGTATACGCAAACGTGTTTATTAAATGTGAGATGTTTAACTCATTCAAAACAAAAAAAAAGTTAAAATGACAGTTTTCCAATAAATGCTTTTGCCTTGTATATCTCTTATTTCATAGTCACCCACCCTCAAGGATCTGCCTTCTTGCCGTATGCAGTGACACAAACGCAAGCTGCGAGACTGATGACAGCGACCAAGGCCCAAGCCATCTCTGTGGAGGCCCGATCGGGGGATAAACAGGCTTTGTAGAACACTGAAGACCAATCGTATATATAGCGTGATATGTGGAGTGCTGACTGACTAATCACTCTATTTAGAGAACAATGTATATAAATTGATGGCGCGATACTTGCAGAACGATGTAACTAAGGTGTAGTCAAAAATAATCAGCTTTTAATCTTGTGCCCTGTAGTCTACTTCAGTCCTGTTTCCTGCAGTTTTCGCAGTTCCCAAATGCCGAACGGGGCTTTTGGACTTCAATTAATACGTAACTGGATTTGGGTGGCTTTTGTTGGGATATACTGGAGTAGCGTAACCAGGTTTCTGAATTTCTGATGACCACATTTTTTAAAGACAACGCATTTTTCGCGTGCTTTCTTAAATTTACAAAAGAATTGCCTCACAGAAGCTGGCTGATCCACTGCACTAGGCTGCTAGTGCGGTCAATCTGCAGGCTGAACGGACATGGCTGTGAGCCCATGTGACGTCATTATTTCGTCATTTGGTTGGCAGAACGGACATACGGCTGTAAGTATGAGTCGAACCTAAGGGTTAACAACACTGACTTTCTCCAACTTAATGCTATGCAGCAAATGAACAAAAGTTATTTGCCAAGAGTGAAATCGAACGACCACACAAACGCTTTGAAATCGGATGCTCTAACGTCTGAGCCAACTCGATTCAAAATCACAAACAAGTCCTGCTAGTTGAAATGATAACGGAATTAATCTTCTATTAGTGTGGTCTTCACACATTTAAAATTACCGTTTGCTTTTGTTGCAGAATAGGGTAACCAAGTAAACAATATGATGATATCATGCTAAATGATGCTAAACTCTACCTGGTACTGGTACAATTACTGGTTTGTTTTTACTAATTGTTATTTGTGTGAAAATATAGCAATAGACACAAGTGCCGCAACCCAAGATCATTTTTTGACATTTTTACTTCAGTGGCTCATTGGTCGGTTGATTTCGCGTGTAAGCGTACACAGGACACAGAATTGTACCCCCCTCCCCCCACCCATAAGCGATATTTGAGCTATTATTGTGTCCAGTTTAAAAACGCCACTCCACCTCACCGCCCAAAAAATACCCCCCTTTCTCTATCTGCGCTAAACACGCTACAACACATACACCCCTCCACCGCCTCCCCCCGTCTCCCTACCCCCTCCCTCTCGCTATCAAAGTGCTATTTGCCCTTTAAGCGTTATATTGCGCACCTAAAATAGCAGCTATAGCGCTTTGAAAAATACATAGCTCTTTTTTTTGGCAAATTATAGCACATTTCCGAATCGGTTAGGATAGCGCATATAGCAAACCAATGGCGCATGAAGTGCTATTACCGCTAATTTTTTCACAGGCTTCAAAGTTACGCTTATAGCACATGACGGTGCTATTTGCGCTATTCAGACGCTATTTTGTGCTATTGGCTATGAAAATATTTGTACTTTTTACTAAGTATACTAAGCTTCAATAACAAAGAAGAATTTCAAAATTATTTTCAAATTTTTGTTTGTGTTCTGGGTCGACGATGCAAAAAAATAGCGCATATGGCAAAACGATAGCGCATCAAAGTGCTATTCATACGAGGGCGCATGAGCGGGCGCATTCCATTTTCACACTGCCTGCTGCATTATTTAACACAATGCAGTATGCAAGTGTGCGTGTGCGCCCGCTCATGCGCCCGCTAGCGTGGCCGCTCCTGGGGCCGGCCTTTACTACACTTGGGCCGGCCTTTCTAAGCGCTATTTTTTTCGTAGGCTTAAAAATACCGCTTATAGCCCTTAAGAGTGGTATTTGCGCTATTTTGTGCTATTGGCTAATTTATTGAAAATATTTGTACTTCTTCCTTCCCTAGGCCTAAGCCTAGGCTTAGGCTTGCGCTTAGGCTTAGGCTTAGGCTTAGGCTCGATTCGTACTTACAGCCGTGTGTCCGTTCAGCCGACAAAATGACGAGATAATGACGTTACATGCGCTGGCTCATCTACTGCATTAGGCTGCTAATGACGATATTCTGCAGGCTGAACGGACATACGGAGCCTTATCCTTATTCTTAGGCTTAGGCTTAGGCTTAGGCTTATTCTCAGGGCTGCCATTTGACACATCGCGTGTTCAATATCCACTCGGGGGCTATAAACCTTGATTTGTTTAATCTAATCAGCTGAACTGCAACATGTTTTTAAGTGTAGATCTTTATAGTTATTGGCCAAATTTTGAAATTACTGCCCCACAACAAAGCCTATGCTTCCTTTAAGTCTGAGTCAAGTACGCAGACTGCTCAATAAGCAATGTGCAAATTTAACTTTTTTCATCGCAAAATTAGTATTTTTCTCGTTCATTAAGATTTTGGATTGCGCTGCCAGCAGTCAACATTGTGTGCATCAGATACAGCAGTATGTTGTACCCTATTGTAGAGATGGGATCGGTTCCACTGGAACCGGACAGAACCGGAACCGGAACCGGAACCGGAACCGGAACCGGCATGGTGCCGGTTCCAACCGGTTCCATCATATTTCTCCTTGATCATCAATGGTTTGTTACATTTCTGTCTCTGCATTAAAGTTTTGCTACCTAACCTGCCATGGTTTATATTTCATTTGCAGGTTATTTTTATGGTGCAGCTAACAATTTGTGACTAACTTAGGGTCCATGACATTTGAAAACGGGTTGGGTCAATATTTGGATCGAGTCGGCAAGTAGAGGTCCCGCAACCCATAATGTTTGTTTAGTTGTAAATATTACGTCTTCTCTAAAGTTTCAGCTTTAGTTGAAACTAAATTTCAAAAATTTCAATTTTCCTACTGTTCAAAAAATTTTGCGGCTTTTTTTACTGATAAACAAGCTTTAGTTTAGCTTTATAAATTTTTTTTCATATTTTAGCATTGAAAATGGTTTATTAGAGCGTTTGATCCGAAATCGCACTCCAGAAATCAATAGCTACATAGTGACAAAAGTGAATTAAATTTATAGCTTTATTCCATTTCATTGACTTTTGCAAAAGTTTCCCACTTAGGCTTATTTTTGTCAAACAAGTGGTTTTTGGCCATTTTTCCGTAAACTCATAGGGTGGATTTCACAAAGGTGGTTTAACTAAACCATGGTTTTACGTACGTTTTTATAAGATTTGCACATAATTTTGTTACGAAATATAGCCTGATTCGTTTCAAATTTCCTAGATTTTCTTAAACCATGGTTTTAGCTTAGCTAAAATTTCAGCAAAACAGAGACCTGCTGTGCTGCAGGTTTTAAATTTCAACTGCGCTAAAACCATGGTTTTAAAAAATCGACAAAATTCGTAACGAATCAGGCGTTATTTTGTAATGAAATTATGTGCAAATCATATAAAAACGTACGTAAAACCATGGTTTAGTTAAACCACCTTTGTAAAATCCACCCATAGATTTTGGCCACTATTGTGACAGCTCATCGACAGATGAATTTTCTCCACTTTAGGCTTATTTTGGTCGAACATAGACAATTGATTTTAACTGATTTGATTGAAATTCGAAAATATAATACTTTTTTACTAAAATTTTTAATTGTAATTTTTGCTATTAAAACTATAGGCTATTGGTTAGCAACACTCCAGCTGATTTAAATATTTAATAAATCACTTAAAACTAAAAGAATGAACTTTTAAGCGATGTGTGACAGATGGCTCAGGAATGGTTAAAATATTTATTCTATTTCGAGTCTACCTACATCATTGGTCTGTGCAATGCAATTTTCCACAAGATAATAATTCGATCAGCACATCAGTATTTTGTATACACGTCGCATTTGGCTGTAGCTGAGAATTCATTCTATGTCCTAATTTGTTGCTCGCTCGAACCTAAGCAGACCTGGGCCCGATTGTAAAAAGAATTTCAACAGCCGTTGAAATCTCAACGGCCGTTGAAATTTGAACGGCAGTTGAAGTTTTGCTGATTTTTATAAATATTTCAACGGCCTTTTATTTCAACGGCCGTTGAAAAATTTTCCGTTGAAATCTACATTTTCTCTATTGCTATTGAACCTATCAAACTGCCGTTCAAAACATTTCGATTGTATAAAAGTCCGTTGGAAATTTTCAACGGAGGTTTTCAGCAATTTTAACGCGATCTTATAAACAATTTTTTTCCGTTGAAATCAACGGATTTTAAAAAATTTCTCTGTTGAAAACACGCGACTAGTCATTTTTTGCAACTACTTGTTCTAAATTTTTAAAAATTTCAACGGCCGTTTAGTTCAACGAACCGACTAAGTTCCGTTGAAAATATGCAATTTTTTAAATTTTTTGCGTGTTTACTTGTGCTTACTTGTAAACATTAAATAGCAAAGGAGCATTGATAATTGAAAACTTTAATTTAATTTTACTTTTATAAAAATTACTTTACTTTACTTTAATTTACTTTAAAACTAAATTTTCAAATTATTACTAGTAAAATATTGTACAGCGGTTTGGGTAATATTAGCAAAATGGGCAAATTTCTTTCTTTTTTGCAACTTAAGTCACACGAAATTATGTTCTAAAATTTTTAAAATTCTCCGTTGAAATTTCAATGGCCGTTGAAATGTTGAATGGCCGTTCAACGGCCGTTTATCTCAACAGACTTTTCTTTATAAAATCACTGTTGAAATTCACATTTGTCTGTGCCAAAATCACACAATTTCGTCGTTTATAAAATTCAAACAATTTGAACGGCCGTTCATTTCAACGGCCGTCGAAATGTTTATACAACTGGGCCCTGGACATGAAAGTTGAAATAATATTTAGCAGCACAAAAACTTGTGGGTACTCAAACCGCCCTGGCTGGGAACTTCCTCTCCTCATCCTACGAACTTTTGACCCCGCTCTCCTAAGATTATAGCAATTTTTTACCTTTTTTGGGACAAAAGTAACTAGCCTATTTTGACAATCGTGACAAATTTGAGGGAGTGCTTTGCGTAACTTCCAACAAATCAAATTGCTATAATTTTTCTTTTTTTGCTGATACGAATTTTTTTGCACATGTGCAACCAAAATAGGCACCAAGCACCTATTTTTGCAAAGTTAAAGAGCTTTTGGAGCACCTTAGCAAATTTTTTGACAACATCAAAATTGAAATTTTGCAAAATTAGTTTAATTTCTGAAACGACTAGCTCAACGGTGCCTTAAGGTGGCGCTCCGAATAACTGACTTTGGGCAGTAAAATTTTTCAGTTGCGTTTTCAGGTCTTTATTCTTGAAGAAAAGTTGTTAAGCAGTGAATTAGCTTTCGTTTGATATACATAACGTGTAGTTTTGTTAAAATTATTTTTTTTAGCTAAATTTCAATATGGAAAATCGATTTCCCGAAAAATTGTATAGGTCTCTCGTAACTTTTTACAACGGTTTCCTGTAGCAAATCGGTGACTGACTGCAACTTTTTAAAAAGTCGTTTGTGTAGGCAAACCTTTCTAAAAAAATTTCAAATTACGTTGAGCGACATTGACAAAAATACACTATTTTTCAGGCTAATTTTTCGTTAGCTACGTTGGCTTCTGTAACTTTTCTCAACGGTTATTTGCATTAAAAATACGCCCTATTTTTTGACACTGTCGTTTGTGTGAGCAAACCTCAGATTTTTCTGATCGGCAATAGCCTTTTTTGATTCGTGATAGCTCACCTCCACGTCGTTTTTTCAATGCGAAATTTGACTTAAAGTTAGAAAATAAGCAGATGCAGGTGTACCTTCTTTGAAAATGTTGATTTCTGTTTTTGGTGAAACTCTGCAGCGTTTTCAAGTTGACCAATTTTAGAAAAACTAGTGTATTGTGAGCCAAAGCATTTGGATTAAAATTATTTAGAAAAGATACACCTCGGCAACATAGGGGGAAACGGGGTAATGTGGGACAGTAAAATGTGCGCATTATTAATTTCACTTTAACGTATTATAACTTGAGTAATACAATATCAAAAGTTATGTAAAATTGGTCAACATGTAGATAAAACTACGTTCTATAGATTAGAAATATTTTATAACACTTTTAAACTGCTTTTAAAATAGCTTTAACTGATTAATCTTAATCATAGCATTTTGACTAAAAACAGGGTTGAGTGGGCCAAAATTAAAGCAATAGTGGGTCACGTTTGGCTAATCTGGGTCTATAATATACACGTGCTTAGACGACACTAAAACTGAACCACGCCCTCAGTTTTAAAGTTGATTAGATTGATAATAGATGATAAATATCAGCTAGTTGATTATTATTATTGAACACAATATTACATGTTTCAACTATGAAAATATTTTCAATTTCAATACATCCCCTCGTTTCAGCACACCACCAGCTCGAACTCGGTGGTGTCTTGATTTCAGACCACCAGCATGAACTCTGTGGTCAGCTGTTGGTGTGCTGAAACGAGGTGGGGTACCCCCCCCCTGAAATTAAGACACCAGTTGGTGATGGGCTGAAACGAGCCCTGAAATCAAGACACCAGTTGGTGATGGGCTGAAACGAGCCCTGAAATCAAGACACTGCTGTTTTGAGGGGGTCCCACCCGGAATCAAAGCGTTAAACGGCATCGTTCCGGCCGATTAGCTATGATAATGAAGAGTGTCATACTGTTCCCTATTATGTACACTTGATGCAATGCAGGCATTGTTCATACGCTGCTGAAGCTCAAAACGGCCAGGGGCTTGCGGATCGCTACAGCCCAGCGGGTCGCGCACCGCCCGGGGCCCGGAATTTCACGGGCCGGTCCCCGGACCGGCCGTATTCGTAAAAACGCGGGCCGGGCCGCCTTCGGGGGCCGAAAACGGACCAATTTTTTAAGTTATGTACCTGTCTTAAGTGTACCAATGTCTTAAGTCCACTTAGATTGTACAAGTTTGTAAGCGTGCAGTTTCTTGGAACAGCGTTCCATTAGTTATTTACTGAGAATCGAAACTACCACCTCATTGGTACCAGCCTACAAAATAATGGCCCGCCATGGCGCATGAGCGGGCGCATTCTATTTTCACACTGCCTGCTGCATTATTTCACACAATGCAATATGCAAGTGTGCGTGTGCGCCCGCTCATGCGCCATGGCGTACGCCCTGGCGTACGCCATGCAATGCGCCATGGCGTACGCCATGGAGCAAAATGCGCCCTCGCGTGAATAGGCTTTAAAGCGTAACTCTTTTGTAGCTATGTAAACTCAGTCAAAAGGTTTTGGCAACTACAGCCATTTTTATTATTGAACTGATATTTTACTGTTACATGATCAGTTGTTGTTTCACATTGTAAGCAGCCAGTTGTGAAATATAACTGTTCACAAAGTTAAGTATCAGAACTTGGAGAATGTCTGTGGTCGAGTGGTTAATTTGTAGGCTGGTACCCATGAGGTGACAGTTTTGATTCCCAGTGGATAACTGTCGAAACGCTGTTCCAAGAAACTGTAATTTGTCCGTGGCTGCTGGCGAGGACGAGACTTGGATCGAGTTGAAAACACATTTTGAGGCAGGAGACAAGAAAACTCAGTGTTTCATTAAGTGAAAACATCTAAATAAAGAATATCACAATTGTGCGATAACTTAACGATTATTTTACCCAGAAATTTTAGTTTGTAGGTACTATATAAAACAAAATAAGATTTTAAAAGAATTTAAAACTATGAAAAATAAAAAAAATAGGTAAAAAAGGCTTAGGTTATTGGGCTTGGCCCACATTAAACCTGAGTGACCCACATTAACAAGACAATAAGCTTTTAAAGACCCACATTAGCCAAAAATCAAGAAAATTCGATATTTACCAAACTATTGTCGGCAAAATCAAAACCACCAGTTTAGCAAACTTTCTTTTGATATACTTGAATAGCCTATCAAACGAGCATTAAGTTGATATAAATTTAACAGCCTTATGTCAATGAGATTTTTACGCAAGGGCCACCAAAATAAGCTCACAGATGACCAATCCTTAAGGATTAATGTCCAGCAAAGTTAGTGAGTGTTGATAATTAATCTGTATCTGAGCAGCTGAATGCAAAATTGTCAAAAATATTTGCTCAAAAGGCAGATGTAGGACCTACCTAAAAGTGTGTGCAAACATTTTACATTGTATACAGCCCATAACCGATTTTCTTTCACATGACCCACATTACCCTGTGACCCACATTGCCACAAACCCCCCTAATTATCTACAGTTTAAGCTATAGATCGTAAAATTTGACCAAATTTATGTCGTTTGAAAAATTGTGCCCATTAAGCGAAAATAGAAGTTTTCAATCGGTCCTAAAAAATTAGAACAAGGCAGCAGGAACGTGGAACTTACTCAAAAACCGAGCTTTGTAGATGGCTTTGATATTTTCAAACGAAAGTTATTCTAGCTAGAACCTACTTCGAATCACAAGATAATGAAGTCACGGAAGTTATTCGGAGAGCCATCTTAACCAAATTTAACAATCGATAGCTCAAATTAAAGACAATCATCATCCAAAGGTGCAATTTTTTTAATTTTAGGTAGTGGTGGCAACTTTTTAGTCAATTTTTATCGAAAGTGACGTTTTAAAAAGCCCATCATATTGAGGCAAATTATAATAATTACCATTCAAGAAGTTACCTTCCATATACATCTGCTCTAATGCACGGCTTGCAAAATTTCATGCGGATCGGCTTTCACAGCTGACAGTTATCTTGGAAAAATGAAGACTATAGCCTAGCCCTATTTCAGAAACCTGATGTTTGCCCACACATACGTTTTTCCAAAAAATAGAGCTAATTAGTACAAAAATCTTTTCAGAAAAGTTTCAGAAGCCAAAAAGTAGCTAACAAAAAATTGGTTCAAAAAATAGTTTATTTTCCAATGTTGCTCAACGTGTTTTGGAAATTTTTTTGGAAAGGTTTGCCTACACATACGACTTTTTAAAAAGTTGCAGTTAGCAATTCGTTGCATAAAACTGTTTTAAAAAGTACTAAAAGCCATATAGAATTCTTTGGTATATCGATTTAAAGATTTTTTCGCATTGAAAAATTGGTTGAAATTTCAAATTGACCAAAATTTGACGTTATGGACTTCAAATGGAAGCTAGTCTAATTTGAAACAACTTTTCTTCTCCTGAAAAAAATTGAAAGCTAAAGTTTGTTAAGGATGTTTATTTGCTATGGGAGCCCTTTTCAAAAAGTAACTAATATAATTTACTACGTTTTGGGAAATGATTTGCTGATTTTTCCACATCAAAATTCAGGTCATAAAGATATGTTTAACAAATCTACTCGTTATGGTTATCAAACGAAACCTATTTCACTGTTGAACAAACTTTCTTGAAGACCGAAGGCCTAAAAATATGTCTGAAAAGTTTTACAGCCCAAATTCAGTTATTCGGAGCGCTACCTTAAGATTGGAAAAAGGTTAAATAAATTTGTGTGGGCGCTCACATGCGATATCACATTAGATGACAAAAAACAGTACAAAAGCGATTACATCAATCAGGTAGTCCTCTGTATGACTTATATCTATGCTGTTTTGTAAATTATAAAGTCCAAAGAGCGTCAAAAACATATGTAAAATATAAATATGGAAAAAATTTACGTAAATCATTAAGAAAAAAGTGGAACCGAATTTGGAACCGGGAACCGGCAATTTTCTAGAACCGGAACCGGAACCGGAACCGGAACCGGTACCCTGGAACCGGAACCGGAACCGGTAAAGTGGAACCGATCTCATCTCTACCCTATTGCTAGCCTTCAACTATGACAAGGCAAGTTTTGTGTTAATCTTTTTGCAATCTATGAGAAAAATTGCTTTAGCGGTAGCACCACCTTAACTAAAAGGTTTTTGTTAGGTCGTTCTATCAAATATCACTCTTTCAAATTTATCTAATTGGCTAAGAGCGACAGATTATTATTCTCAAAACTAGGTAGCACACATCAGTAGCCAGGAGCGGTACCATGATTTCGAAAAGGGGTCGACCTAGAACTTTTTTTCCTCAGAATATTATACATGCCGCAGCTCGCAGTCCCCACAAACCAAAATCTGGTATACTTTTTTGAACATGTGATATACATTGCAAAATATGATTTCGTTCAATTAACGAAAACTGAACAAATACTGAGCAGAGAGACGGCACGACTACTGCAACAAGAAGAAAGAACAGAGTTTCCACAATGCTAAAAGACGTACAGTACCTAGCGGAATTATCTATCAATGACGCCTTCAGTCGTCCTGTTGACATCACAGGTTCATATGTTGTAAATACAGGGTCCCACCCTTGTTGACCTAGCCATTTTATAGTCCTTTTGGCATTGAGTTTGTAGTCACGTTTAGTTGTCCTAGTAACGAGCGAGCGCGCCACTAAGCCTAGAAGCCACACATTTAGTCGTTATTTTAAGAACCTAAATTTAGTCTAAAAAGTAGTTTAATTGTATTCTAATTATGTTTTGAGATATATTCTGAAAGGGGGCATTGAGTTTGAGTCCAAAATGGGAAGTTTGAATGAGTGCTAAAAAGAATGCAATGCAAGCTAGTTGGTTGGCTTGAGGATAAGGGTGGACGTCGGTCGGGGTTAAACTATTGGGGGAAAATTATGGGTTTTTTATGAAATATTTCTGAGTTCTAGTGGACCGACGCCCTTGAGTTTCGGAGCCCAATTCCACTGCTATTCTGTTGTTTTTGGCGTGTGTTTCATACTGTATTTAGCAATTTGTTCCACTGTGTAAATTCTTGCTAACACGGCTCTTCAATAAAGCCTTGATTTTTAGTTGTGCTTTCGCGTGTACTGGTTTAATATTTGGTTTTGGTGTTCGCGTTACTAGGGCCCGTAGGGGTATCACTTAGAGTGCTCCCGAACCTGTTAGTGAGCGATTTCTAGACTTGTAGTTCGACGCTCTAGCGTCAAGTTGTTATCACTGCGCGCCTTCCGGCACAGATAGGCACCGGTCACGGTTCTTGAGATTAGCCCGCCAGCTCACGCGGAGGATATAAGACCGGGGGCCGCAGTATAACACATAAAATTGGACTGGCAGGTGAATGATTGAATTTCATCAACTGACTCCGGAGTTAGCATCAGAGACACCTGAGTCATTCCCAGCTAATGTATATGTATATGTTCTTGCCTCTGATTCCAGAGTCACTGATGCTGACTTCAGAGTCAGTTGATGAAATTCAGTAAGCCAGTCCAATTTTTCGAACCTGTGACGTCAACAAGATGACTGCAGTCACTGACTCCAAACTGCACTTCAGCGTCATAGGTAGATAATTCCGTTGGGTACTATACACAGACGAAAACCAAAGACCTGGCAAACAAACCCAATTTTCGGCAAAAACCTTCAGTAAGCAAAACGCTTTAATTTTCAAGTACATAGGCCAGAGGCCATCGTAAACCTGTTGGGACAGCTAACATGTACTTTTTGATGCACACGTACTAAACCTGTCTACTGATCAGACTGCAAAACCTTCAGATTTCGTTCAATAGGCATGTATGTATGTCGTTAACGTTTTATCTGCAAAGTTTCCAAAACTATGTTGTAACATGGGCACCTTTTGGAATAAATTTTAGTAGGCACTCTTAGCTATAAAATAGAAGACGACAGAATGGTGTAATCTTTTTTACCATGCCTGTGCAACGGCGGAAATTGCAAAGGCAGTACATTAACAGAAGCAAGCCAGCAAGGTAAATAAGTAGGTAGACAGTTGCGATTTAACGGAGGCGGACGTGTAAAACAAACTCCGCACATGAGCACTTTAACGTTAGCAGTGCACTAAGAATACAAAATCAAAATTAAAGACCTGTTGGGCTGTGGCCCAACAGGAAAAAAGAAATGGGAGCATTTGATGAAATTGCGATAAACGAAAAAAAGAAAAACAGAAAGAAAATAAAAGAAAGTGAAACTGCAAAAAGCAGAATTGGATATGAAACAAGAATCGGAAATGACGGTCCATGCGGCGCTAGCGGAAAAAGAAATGGCAAGAAGTGGATAAGTGAAAAGAAAAGGCGGAAAAACAAAGACAAAGCGCAGACAAAGCGCTTCTGGACGATTTGACTGTTTACAGGCTTGACATAGTAAAAGCACGCACGTATGTGTAGGGACACGCAGGATTTTCAAATTTAATTATCAAAGGTCGGAGTTCATGTTAGGGTCATCTACTGTGTTAGACAAAGCAGACTGACAAAAAAGATTTTACATGCAGCTAAGCCTTTGATTCTAAATTAAATTGTTTGCGCGCTCATCATTACTAATAGCTAAAGCATTTGTATGCAATGACGGCTGTATACCATCACGGCTGTATATGATCACAACAAAACTGAAAATAAACTTTAAAGAGTTATTTGAGTTATTTTTCTTCCGCGAATCCTCTGCGACAAACCAGTTAGTATTTAGTTATTTTTGAACATTAACCAGAAAAATGTCCACAATTTTTGATATACATTTCATAGAAAACTGAAATAATGTCACTGGAAAGACAAGTCTTAACGCTTCGAAATGACATGTCACGTGATTGCAGTCTTTCTGAATTTTGAATTCTAACGTCTAAATTTACACATACGTTGAAAGCCACGTCACAAGCTCATGTGATCAATCGTTGTGAAGCTTTAAGAATTTGCTCAACTTATTATTGCACCATCACAGTATAAAAAAATTATGGCCTTGTGAAAACCTTATTCTAAAGGGTTGACAACAATATGTGATCAAATCTTCAGTGTTTTATTTAGGTTAAATTTTAGAAATTTGTGGATTTGTCTGAAAATTTCAATAGACGAACTTTCGATTACGAACATTTTCGATGACGAACTTTTGATGACGAACATTTGATATAATTTAGTGTTATGGTCGTCGTTAAAAATGTTTCGATCAAATCACAATTTTCGATGACGAACATTGTCCATGACAAACATTTTTGATGCCAAACATTTCCGTTCGATAAATCGGGTCCTGATCTAATCATCCATTTTTCTCTGTTACAAAAGTTTGTGCTCCTTCAGACTAAAATAATTTTGCTGCCAGTTTAAATGGTCGCAGTATTTTACATGTGAATATTTTCAAAGCTCTTTTTCAGAGCAATCACTAAATTGGAATAAAATGGCTAACATATTTCGAAACGAGACCTAAAACTGTCTACTATAAGTTTTATTCATTGATGAAATAAATCACAAGTTAAGACTAGCTAAGTTAAGGCTTACAGTTTAGTAACCCAACGTGTTACATAGCTTGTCTTGACGGTGGAGTTTTACACCAAAAGGAAAAATTAGGTAGCAGGACAAACCGTTAAAATTTGCGTTTAAAAGTCTTAACATTCTTTAATTTGCTTCTCTGACAGAATTTTCTGTAATCTCAATTTTTTGATTGACAAATATTGCAGCCAATTAGCGCTTCCATGAAATGAGCCGTGCTTCCGCCTAGTGGCACTATCTGTTTCTGGGGGCCTTATCCAAAATGGATTTAGCGGATCCGGATTTAGCAAATCCTGCATTTTGGATAAGCGTTTAGCATTAACATGCCTGCTGGATTTAGCCGATTTATCTGATTTAGCGTGCGCTAAATCCGATCCTTATCCAAAATTCCCTTCGGATTTAGCATGCTGGCGGATTTAAATTAAATCCTAAATCCTAAATCCTTATCCAAAATTCATTTTTTTGAATCCGCTAAATTCGTGGATTTAAAATTACACGCATTTCATAGCCGAGTTAAATCCTCATAAATTTACGAGAATTTATTGGATTTAGCATCTGGGTGGCCCTCGCGTTTTCGTTTATAACCTTAGACTGCCTTAACCGTTTTGGGTGTGCAATACATCCTTCGAAAGCTCATAAATTAGGCTTTTTAATGATGTAGATTTTCAAAAGTTGCACTTCATTGCCGTTTAAAAATACGGCCTAAACTATTTTATAATGCAATCATTGAAGTTATTTTCCAAATTTTTTGAAACAAAACGACTGCAATGAAAGTGCGCGCCACATACAAATCATAAATCTTCATTATATATAGCGAATATTATGTGAAAGATGTGATACCTTGCTCAGTACTCAGTAGGCATATCCGCCAATCAAAATGGGGCGGACTGTGGACATTGCACGCGATCCGAGCACAGCCAATACCGATGCCAAAATGACAAGCCTACTAGTAACAAAAGTGCGATAATTTTTATTGTGTTGGTATTATTATCTTATTTTCTGAGCTTTTCCTCAGTTCTTTGCGTTAAAAATCTATATCATTAAATTCTTGCAAAGTTGTAACACTGCTAGAGTTTATAAATCCCTATAAAGTGGGAAACCAGGGCAATTGTGGTAGTCCAACGGATAAACTTTTTCACGTCCGCTCACCTGAAATGTGTCGACTCAGCACAAGTCAGCAACCTGGGCCCGATTTATCGAAGCAAAATGTTCGTCATCAGAAATGTTCGTCATCGAAAATGTTCGTCATCGAAAATTTTGGATTGATCGAAACATTTTCGATGACGAACATTTGCTTTTTCGATGACGAACATTTGCTTTTTCAACGGCGAGTTCGTCATCGAAAAAGCAAATGTTCGTCATCGAAAATGTTCGTCATCGAAAAAGCAAATGTTCGTCATCGAAAAACAAATGTTCGTCATCGAAAAGCAAATGTTCGTCATCGAAAAAGCAAATGTTCGTCATCGAAAAAGCAAATGTTCGTCATCGAAAAAGCAAATGTTCGTCATCGAAAATGTTTCGATCAATCCAAAATTTTCGATGACGAACATTTTCGATGACGAACATTTGCTTTTTCAACGGCGAGTTCGTCATCGAAAAAGCAAATGTTCGTCATCGAAAATGTTCGTCATCGAAAAAGCAAATGTTCGTCATCGAAAAACAAATGTTCGTCATCGAAAAGCAAATGTTCGTCATCGAAAAAGCAAATGTTCGTCATCGAAAAAGCAAATGTTCGTCATCGAAAAAGCAAATGTTCGTCATCGAAAAAGCAAATGTTCGTCATCGAAAATGTTCATTATGGAAAATTTTCAGCGTTCGAAATTAGATCAGTCGTTCTAAGTTCTAACATTCTGAATTAGAACATTTTCATTAAAGTCTAAATTCTCTAATAATAATAATAACTACTACTAACTACTTCCAATACTACTACTACTACTTAAGACTACCTAATACTAGTAAAATTGAGGTACAATAAAGTATTGAATTTAGTGGTTCTGTCTGGTGTCATTGGATAGTGGCAAACTCTCAAAGTTGAGTATTATTTTGTTTCAACTTTTGCGCAACATTAACCAAAGTTTTGAAAAACTTTACGTAAATCCTTTTGCCGAAAGAGACTAATTTAATAGTTCAGAAAAGCTGAAAAGCTGGTTATGATTTCACAGAGCTCGGTTCATATACTCGCCCTTGTCCTTGTCCCTATCATTTTGTCCTTGAGCAATTACAAAATTACCTGGCCAAATAAGCCGATTTTTGGCATGAAAATATTTGACCTCAATTCCAGACCGCATACAAAAATCATATAAAACGCTTCCGTTAATTCTTCACAGCAGCTGACCGAAATGTGCCCTAGTCCTTCTTGTCCCTCTGTGTTCTCAAGGATGAACCGGTCTTAAATTAAGTACGCCTGAACCAAATGCTTGAAACGGCCAGCCAACTCTCTTTGCAGTATGGTCGCAGATATCAGTTATTCAGTTAACAGCTATTAGGGTCGATTCACACTTCAGTAGGGCATACGGACAAAGCCTGTATAATCCGTTTTTTAATTCTTACTTTTTAAGGCAAACGCGCATAGTTTGGGCCTAAGTTGCGTTCATATTTTTGAACAGTATGTCCGTTTGTCCGTATGCCCTGGAGTTTTGGCTAGCCGTTCAGTTGGTCCTTATGTCCATACGGCAGTACCGTTATTTTAATAATTAATATTAAAAATTGTTATTAAAAATACTTTCAATTTCAATTATTTTATTAATATTAATATTGAAAAATAAATGAGCTGCGCTATTTATATGAATATTTAATTAATAGTAAATAAGGTTGGCTATTTATAGTAATATTAAAATTACTGCCAACTGCTTATGTACCTAAAGATGTTCGCAGTTGAAATTTTCAACAGAGGTACCAAGCTCCGTTGAAATGTTCGTCATCGAAAAAATTTTCGATGACGAGCTTTTGTCATTTAGAACATAATAATGTTCTAAAAGACCAAAGCTCGTCATCGAAAAATTTCTCGATGACGAACATTTTCGATGACGAACTTTCGATGACGAACATTTGTCTTTTGATAAATCACCGTTGAAAAAACAAATGTTCATCATCGAAAATGTTTCGATCAATCCAAAATTTTCGATGACGAACATTTTCGATGACGAACATTTGTTTTTTCAATAATGAACATGTATTTTCGATGACGAACATTTGATTTTTCGATGACGAACATTTGGTTTTTCGATGACGAACATTTTTGATGACGAACATTTGTTTTTCGATGACGAACATTTTTGATGACGAACATTTTCGATGACCAACATTTTCGATGACGAACTTTTGATGACGAACATTTTTGATGACGAACATTTTGTTTCGATAAATCGGGCCCTGATTTACAAATTAGAAACGACTGTTTGAGCAAATTAAATTTTTTGTTGTAGATAATTTTTTTGTATGTACATTGACTGAATGTTACGAATATGGGATCACAGTCAGATAATTTGTTTTAGTTTTATACATTTTGATGTTTTCCGATGTTTTTGTTGATTTTTTTACCGTAACGGCGGAAATTGCAAAGCAAGTAGGTGTATTAAAAGAAGCAAGCCAGCAATGCAATTAATTATGTAGGTAAAATGTAGGTGACGGCAGGGGGTTGCCAGGGGGGAGGAATGGGGGAATCTTCCCCCCCACCCCCCGAATTTTTTCCGACTGAAATTGTAGGTACACAAGGTTCCCCCTTTGGTTTTTAGGGTCCGGCCGGAAAAATTTCCGATACGTTTCCAATTGACCAAATTTGGCCAAAAAATTCTAAAAATTTCCAATTTTTTTCTTGGGGCTCACGCCCCTAGACCCCGGCAGCTCTGTGGCTTTGTGTTCCTTGCCTTTATCTTGTATGAAAGCATGTGCATGTGCAATGTGCATATATGTAGTTGCATTGTGCACTATGTATTTGCTTAATACACTGTTTAGTAAACAGTTGTTGCAACAGTCTGTGGGCGGCAGCCCCCTGCTGGCCCCCAGAAAAAATTAAGCTATTTTCCACATGTTTAGACAAAATTTGGTTAGCAGGACTGCTGAAAACGTATCAGAAATTTTTTCTGACAAAAAATTAAAACAAAAGATGGTAACGTCACATCAGACATTCAGACAGTGTATTACTCGTGTATATAGACATTTAAATGCAGCATAATGTACATGCACAGGCTTTGATGAAAAATAATAGCCAGGAATAATAAGCCACATAGTCGCAGGGGTCTGAAGGGGCAGCCCCTAGAAAAAATTGGGGGAAATTTTTTATTTTTAGGCCTAAGTTGGTCAGTTGGAGACGTATCAGAAAATTTTTTTGAGCGGACCATAAAAATCAAAGGGGGGACCCTGGTGCAAAAAAATCACTGGGAAAAAGTTTCGGAAGGGGGGAATTCCAACCTCCCCCCTGGGTACGCCTTTGCCCGACATGAGATCGAAATCGAAGTGGTGACATCAAACCTTACAACTAGGTATAGACAAACTTGGTATCAATTCAATCACGCAATCGCATATTTTGACAAGAAAATCTACGATCACAACAGTTTTTGTTGATACAAGTTGCGTACATTTTTCGCAAAATATTGTATGTGGGTCAGACCCTCGAAGTATCAACTACTTGTGGACTAGCGCTTTTGACCACTCAACAAACGCTAATTCGAAGGGTAGTGATGTTTAGTTAAAACTATTTTGAAGGAAAGTACTAAACAGACATCAGGGGTCGTATTCTCAAAATTACCTGCAAGTAAAGTTAGGCTAACTATACCCACAGGTAAGGTGAAGGTAAAGTTAATTCTGTGGGTAAAGGTAAAGTTAAAATTGAAAACAAGGTTAACATCGGTGGTATCAAAAATACAATTATATGAGCCCCTTAAAATATGTTGTGAATGCGTTAAGCTGAGCGGCCTCCAGTAAAAGTAGGTACCACTACCAACAATTACGAACTACGGTTGTGTACAGCGTCGGAGGAAAAAAATTAAATTTGACAACGATTTTGGTTAACTAGAACATCAATTAAAATATTTCTTAAATTATCTTACCGTAAATCAAAAAAGTTATAAAAAAGTTTAGATTCAAAATTTTGAATAAAAGTTATAATTTAAGTTAAAGTTAAGAAATTGGAGGAATTTAAGTTAAAGTTAAAGTAAGACCCTTAACTTTTTTGAAGTTAAAGTTAAAGTTAAAGTAAGACCCCTAACTTTTTTAATTTTAGTTAAAGTTAAAGTTTAACTTTTTCCTGTCGCTACCTCAGTAGCGACAGGACTTTACATTTGTTTTGCCCTACGTAAATTGCACGTCTTACATGTAATCACTGTGGCAAATTTGTGAGCGTGTTTGTGTGTAATTTTTCTGTAATGTGTGTGTGTGTGAGCTGGCCCAGGCGGCCAGCCAGCTAGCTTCGGTTTGTTGTTGCTAGCTAGCTTACTGTAGGGCCGAAATGGCCAAATTAGTCGTCTTCTATTGTTCTTCAAAGCCCTAAACATAATTTTTTATTGACTGACGCTTCAATTATCAAAAACTAAGTAAAATGCATTTAATTACTTCCAGAATTCTTCAAAACAAGCAGCAACAAAAAAGTCATCCCGAAATTAAGTAAAACGCACCTTGACGGCAGTTTCAAATAGATGTATTCGAAAACAGTGTTTAACCAGAAACTCGTAATTATTTTGGCATAACAGTTTTATTGGTACCTCAAGTACGCGTTCATTACAGTATCGTTTATTCTGCAAGCTTAATGTTCAAGTAGTTGCTATGCAAAACTTCGTCAATCAGAGCTAGTCATAATTTCGGGTGCATGATCTAGACTGGAAGACTGAAACAGATTGCATTTACAACTGTGAGTCTGTCTGTACTAGCTTATAGACGCAAATACGGACAGGTATAAACCAATCTTTAGCATTTTACAGCATGCTGTAAATTTGTATGCCATAAATGCACCGTGTTTTTTTTCGCAAAAATACCTTGATTTGATAGCTACACAGAACATGCACTAACCGAACAGATATTTGTTTTTACTAAGGCCCTGTGGTGGGTTGGTTCGTCGGAAGTTGTGCCTTAGGTTCGGTAAATCCAAGATATTCACACATCTTAAGCTGCAGAAACCTGGGTGAGTCGTCAACCGAGGGTTTGGGGGGGTGCTACGCTGTTTGTTTTAAATTAGGGAGCGGAATGTGGGATGGATCGTGGGAAAGAGTCGGATCAGGTGTATGTGTAAGACTGCGCTAGTGCAATCCTTTACGTTTTAAAAAAATACCGAAAAACTTAGTAAAAGTTGAAATAATGTGAGCGACAGGTTAAACTTCCTTTGAAGGGACTTCTTCCAGCTGATGTCTATTCTACAGATTATATGTTGCAGTGACTGATGGTCATGACTTCAATTATGCCGTGATCATAGATCAAAACTCAATAAATTTTGCATAAAATTGCTGCTTGTTTGCCCTACTGTTTACTTTATTGTATCGTTTTAGCTGTTTTACTGTTACGAAAATGACTTTTAGTAAATTTACAGGAATGTCAGAGAATTTTGGAAAATTTGCTGATTTTTTAGTTTCTGAAACGTCGCTAGTCATCATTTTATTTTTAATGATTTTCAGTGTTTTGAGTGAGTTCATAATTTACAGTGTTTTGAGCTCCTATTTTACGTTTGATGCTGCTGTAGTCGAAATTAGCATTGTTTTTTGACCGAAAAGTGCTAAAATATGTCGCTTTTTGCGTTAAAATCGTAAGTAAGTGCATGGTAATTCTTCCGTATACGCACACCCTGCACTGAGTGAGAGTGAGTGAGTATGCATTATCTTCCGTATAGGAACACCAACTTTAAACTCAGGCTGGAAATTTAGTTTAGACAAAACGCACACCCCTTGTTTCCACTTAGTTTAAAGGTTTAGAGAAGTGGTATTTCTTGTTAATTGTTGTTGGTAAACTGTTTTGACTCTATTTTTAACACATTTTAGTGAAATAAAACATTGTTGCATAGCTCATAACTGGAGTCATCCTTAACCAATTTTGGAGATCAATATCAGGGTTGGCGCGATAGCGCCAAACCCTAAAATAGGACCCACACACCATATTGCGAAATTTTAAAATGAAAATTTTTAATAACTAAAAATTTATGCCAGCAAGTCTGTTTTAATGTGGTGTGTGTACTTGCCTGGGGGACGGCTACATGCTGGCAAAATTTCAGCCAAATCGGACAAGTATTTTCTGAGATATGAAAAATCGACCCGTGCAAACTCGGATTTTTTCGTCTTTTTTTTCCCGGTCGCAAATCTCAAGAAATACACATTGGCGGGGCACTTTTTTGTGCTATTTATATTCAATCTGGTTGGGAATAGAGGCATTAGTAAAATGGTGTTCTAGGCTTTTGCCGTTTTGGCTCTGCATATATATATATATATAGGATATATAATATACACTTCAAGTCATGACATATTTTGTTCGTAAGCGTCAATGATGTTTTTCCTAATTCTTCGCGCGAATAGGGTGCAGAAAGCACTAACGTGCCGCAGGGCGATTGCTATTCTGACTCAACTCTTGTCCCCTTACTTTAGTAAGCTGCGTTTTCCTATTCGGTTGCAAAACATATCCCACGTTTTTAACAAGCTTATTAGCATTTTTCCGCTCAAGATCACCAAACTTTCCTATTCTACCGACACTGCTGGTGAAAGGGCATTTTTATAATAACACAAAACTGAGCGTCTATGTAATGCCTACTTGGTTCAATAGTTAAAAATCTAAGTCGCGTACATAATTTGCTAGAAGGCGAAAAAATGATGTTCCAAGATACCCGTTTCAAGTTCTTCTGTGGCAATTGTACCCATTTATAATTGTGTGCCTTTTTTTGACGGGCAGGCGGGTAGGTCCATCGTGGTGTGTCCTTAGGTTTTGGCACCATTTATGGCTATTTATTCATTTTTTACTCTTCATTACGTTCGGACACCTGTTTAATTACTGGCGCCGATACCAAGAACAATTAACAAGAAATACCACCTCTAAACCTTCAAACTAAGTGGAACAGGGGGTGTGCGTATACGGAATATGATGCATTTTGAGCTAGACGCAAATTCAGTTCAAACTAAATTATCAGCCTGAGTTTAAAGTGAGTGTTCCTATACGGAAGGATGCATACTCACTCACTCTCACTCAGTGCAGGGTGTGCGTATACGGAAGAATAAGTGCATTTTAACACATCTCAAAACCCCACCTCAGTTGAGCACGGGGTATCAAACTGAGGGGTGGGAACCCCCCCCCCCCTCAGTTGAGGAAGGGGTACCCCCCTTCAAAACCGTACATAAACTGGCTATTTCGCGCTCCGCGTTGGACGCACGCTGCCAGGCATAATAGTGAGTGAGTGTCATACTCTTCCTAGTTTGTACTCTTGCTGTTACGAACTCTTGGTAGAATGTAAAAAAAACTCAAACAAGTTAACCGATTCCGACGAGCGCTTATGCCTGCGCTTATTCACTTCAGGCAGAAGAACTGGACTGAATCTGAAGTTGATATTTTACTCAGGGGTGGACGCAGGTCAGAATTTTCGACCCGCGACCCAACCCAACCCGCGGCTCGACACTCGTGGGTTAACCCGCGACCCAACCCGCGGCTCGACACTCGTGGGTTAACCCGCGACCCAACCCGCGCCGTAAAACGCGTATATGTATATATTCAGTTAGCGTTAAGATTTCATGATGTAATTCTTGGCCTGGAGCGCCATCCTGACAACTAAAAAATTGCTGTTATCAAAGCTGTCTTACAAACCTGCTGTTTTTTTAAGCTGAGTCAAAAAATATAAAGAACCTAACATACAGAAAAACTGCAAGTTTTGAGCTTTAAATTGGTGTATTGAACATTCAAAATCGTTGCACAAGCCCGAACTTAACAGCGAAATTAAAAGGGACGGAGCTCCAATGGGCAAAATAAAATTGAGAAGTAAAACAATCTGAAAGTTTATTCAAAACTAATCCGAAAATTCATTAAAATTACATGACTAAAAAGTGCCATTTCAGAGCTTTCGATTGGTGTATTGAACGTTCAAAACGGTTGCGCGTAACTAAAGTTACAGGCGAAAATGGTCAGTGAACCAAATGCGCAAAGTCAAGTTGTGCAGTACAACAGTCTGAAAGTGTTATCCAAAATTCATAGATTTAGCAGATTTAGGATTTAGCAGATTTAGCAGATTCAGTTAAAACGCTTATCCAAAATTGTTTGGATTTATTGGATTTATCGTATTTAGGCGCGCGCTGAATCCGCTAAATCGGCTAAATCCTGGAATTTTGGATAACAGATTTAGCAGCGCTAAATCCGCTAAATCAAATCCGCTAAATCCATTTTGGATAAGGGGGTGGGTTTAAGGTCATACCTAAGACCAGCATGGCCACGTTTTTTAGCGTTGGCCTTTTTATCTTTCAGCAATGGTGACTAATTGGCCTATGTAAACTTTTGAGGGTCGATTCATACTTACAGCCGTATGTCCGTTCAGTCGGCAAAATTACGAAATTATCACGCAAGCAGTAATGCATGAAATCAGATTATGGCGTGATTATTTCGGAACACTATCGGCTGAACGGACATACGGCTGTAAGTATGAATTGACCCTAGGCTTGAAGCAAACGATTGCGATACGTTTTTAATTGACCATTTTCTGAGGGCTAGCGCTTCCAGACAAAACTCTGTGGCGACTGAAAACAACATAAACATTAATAACATAACATACCTATCAGCATTTTATTGCTAAATGTAAATACACAAATAAGCAAATAAAATTAACCAAGTGGAAGACTAAATATAATATATATGAGATGAGAGTACATAAGAGACCATCAAGAGTACAGAATAAGAAGACTAGGTAAGACATAGTAAGCATGTCCTTTGGCTCCTTGGAGGAAAATTGAGCAACTTTGCAGAAAATATTGTACTTAAGGGGGTAGAGTCGCGAAAGCAGTCAACTTTGCATGTCTGGAAAACTGGTTCAGTAAAATTTTAAAACATACATAGTAAAGCATGAACAAGGTACATATGAACCAAGCATTAATATCTAACTTGGTTTTCATCACTGCATTAAATTAAATTCTACTTCAATTAAAAGTTCTACTTACCAGAGATGGAACCGTAAGTAGTATTTACTTTTCGTCATTACATATGCACCTGGTTCTGTTTCAGTCGAGTAAATTATTAAAATTAGTAACGATTATAATAATTAGTACAATAATGTGTTCATTAAAAAACACAATTTCATGTGAACTGTTTTTCAAGTTAGATCAGTAAGTATGATTGTTTGTCGAAGGCTATTTTCTCTACTTCCTGATCTTGTCGACGGTTTATTGGATTGTGGTTTTCTAAAGCAATAAATAAATTTTTTAAACCCTACTGCATTAAATGGGCGCCCTTAATTTATTATACAACGTTTTGTTTTGGTTTGACGCATTTAAAAAAACAGTGTAGCGTGCCGTTTACGGTTTTGATTCCAGTTTTAAACAAGCTCCTTTGAAAATTATGCAAACTCAAGTGGAATTAGCAACTAGTCAAAATTGTAACCCAATAGCTAAACGAATAGAGCTTCAAGTCAGCATAGCATTAGTTGTTCACAATAAAATGACTTTTTGACCTCTAAATAAATATGTAAACAGCTTATTTTTTGTCGTAAGTAGCAAAGCAGCTACAACCAAAAAAGATTGAAAGTGATTAATCAAAGTCATGAATAAATAAACAGCCTTAATTGGTTTCTTGTAATGGCATGTCTGCAAAACTTACATGCTCGAACCCCAACCGCAGTATCTACAATAATTACAGACATTGCGAGGACTATAATTATTGTAAAATCCTTTCGCGGACTTTTGGAAGTAGTGGATGTTGCTAAAACATAAAGTTACGCATAATGAATTCATGACTGATGCAAATCGTCTAGTTGAGCCTAAAGAATTAGCCTACATACAACCTGACTAAACAAATTTACATATTTACCTGACTGTACCTGACTGTACGTATTTGGTAAATAATTAATAATTATTGTGCTTCAGTCGTCCTTGGACTTTAGCAGTCTAATTTATTACTGATCAAGCCAACCAGGCCCAACTGGGGGCCGACCGGGCCGGTCACGGGTCGTTTCACGGCAGACAGCGGCAGGCTGGGGCTGACCGGCCCGGCCCGGGGTCGACACTTGGCTTAGCGGCCGATCTCTAGGATTTACTTAAAGATTTTTTGCTATGTCACGCCCATGAATCTAAAATTCTAAATTCGCCATAGCAATCAATGAGTGCCCAACTCGTGTAGGGTTTACAACCATGGGTGCTGAACTCGAGGAGGTTTTGCAGTGGTGCTTAATGCGAGTAGGTTTCCACAAGCTAGTGCTGAAATCAAGTAGGGTTGGCCATAGTGCCGAATCCATGTAGGGAATGTTAATGTGCAAACCTTACACGAGTTTGGCACTACTATCGTTCCGCATTTCTCGCGTGATTTTGCACATATGTACCTGCATATGTGTAATAAAACAGGGTTAACGAGCCCCCAGATTGATACAGGTTTTGCTCAATTTTGGTTGTAGCTGCAAGAAGTGAGCTACTTGTTCGGTTGACTATGTAGTTAGCGATCAGACGTGGCGCAGAATGAGGCCACACTCTCAGGCGGAATCCCCGTTTTGCTAATCTCTCAAAACCCCCAATTCCCCCCCTATGTCCGTACGAGAGCGCCTGATTCAGTTAACCGTCAGTTGTGTGAGTCCTAAGTTCCCCCCTGAAGTATAGTACAATGTTTAGTACAGAAGGAAGTAGTAATAAGTACGAAGAATACTCAATAATGTCCCTAACAAGTATCCGCCCCTTTCTCTTTTGCTTCCTGTCTATAATTGAAGGCGATTATCATAATAATTGCCCATGTATTCGTATTAATTGTCCGTATTGATATTTGTCCGTATTGTCTGAGGGTCGTTAATAATTCGTAAGTAATTAGTGAAACTTAAGCAGTGATTAGGAAGCCCCCCTGAGAATGTAGAAGCTAGCCGGATAGTTGTTTGTAAACAATATCTGGACTAAGCCGAAATATTAGCCCAGATATTGGCGAGCTAGCTGGAAGTTGAAAAGCAGTAATTAACGAAATTTGTCGAATTATAACGCAATAATTAGTTGGTTTTATAAGTCATGAAATATACGGAATTGTAGCTTAATACGTGGAGAATTAATACGTAAAGTTTGAAGCTGAAAGGTGAAGCATAGCTAAAGTTATTCGAAGTTATATCTGAGAGTTTAGTTGAACTTAAATATAAAGTATATAATTTAGTAATACGTAATATTAATGAAGTGGTTAAGTAAAAAAATGGTCTTTAGTAAAATTTTTCCCTTTCCCCCCTATTCCCCCTTTCTCTACTTTTTCGTTTCATGGTTCGTGTTTTTCCCAATTTTGTCATAATACAGTAACTCAAGTGTTTGAGTTTTCTGGTCGGCCCAAGAAGAAGTGGAAAGATTTATGATACTTGGGCCCACCAGGAATCAAGGGCTATTAAAATGGAATTACTTATCGAGGTGTGAGGGCCAGCAGCCCTCGATCCCCCAACCTCAAGTGGATTTTTGCGAAAGTTTAGGTAGGCGGGCCTAAAATCATCTCAAGGCGGCCTAAAATGGCCGCATCTCATTGGTTAGATTCGGGATCGAGAGATCCCGACAAAGCACCTCAAAGAAAATAGCCGCCCCCCAAGTAGTAGCTAGGTCAGTCGGATAGGAAGTTTCGCCGAGGTAGGTCGGCTAGTCCCCAAGCTCTCATTTTGCTCCTTCGCCTGCTTATTGCACATTATTGCCCTCCTCGCCTTGTATCTATACCTGCCAGCCATTTCAATAAATCTATAACCCAAAAATCCGACTCCGTCTCCAATTTTTGCCTAGTCTAGCCAGAGCCAGAGGCTCCCCAGGTTCAGTCAGTCAGTCAGTGCGCATTCCAGCGCCTGTGCCCCCCAGGTCTTTGCGCTATTTGGCGCCTGTGCCCCCCCCGGTCGTTCCTACTGCCCCTCGCTCCAGTCAGTCTGCTCCGTCAACCGGTCCATCCCTTTTAGGACCCGATCTCCAATCCCGTCGTTGCCCGCCGTCGTAGCGTGCAGCCGCTCCAGTCGCTCTCCTGCCCCCCCTCGCTCAGTCGGCCGGTTCAGCCCATTCAGGCCCCGGTGCCGACCTTGCCCCCGCGTCGCCAGTCTGTCCAGTTCTCGCTCCCCCGCTCGCCGCGTTCGCTCCCCCGTGTCCGAACTGCCCTCCGTGTCCGGTGTGAAGTACGAGCCGCCGAGCCCCAGTCCGTGTCAGCCGCCGCTCCCGGTCGTTTGCTCCGCTCCGCTGCCCGAGCCATTGCCTCCTGCTCCCCGGTTCCAGCCGATCCAGCCCAGATCCATTCCAGCCAGCCAGCCAGGACTAATCCTGTTAGTTACTCCCCCCGCTGTCCTTAGCACTGTAGTAGTACTGCCTAGGCTGACCCTATAGGACAAATCAGTAGTAGGATAGCTAGTAGACGTGTTGAGCCTTTGAGATGAGACCAGTAGATCAGAGCTGTAGAGTGATCTAGCCTACACAGGGTCAGGCTAGAGGAGTGCCGATTCCAGAGTAGGTTGTTTTCAGGTTGATTACCGTGTGTCCGTTTCGTATCAGTCCGTGGTGTTGTGTCCTTAGCGGTTTCTGAGTCCAAAGTTATCATTGTCTATTACGCGCGTTATTTAGGGTGTAGATTGTAGCTACGATTGTTTGTTAGGTATATTGTGCTATCTCTTTCAGGAATGCGTAATTAACATGAGTCACACATAATTTTTAGTATTGAGTATAGTTTGAGTCGTTAGAAAAATAAGTAAAGGGAAAGTTTTGCCATTGAGATAGCATTGGGGAGTTGATCCGTAGTTGTCTCCCGACACTAGAAAAAGCAGGCGTCAGGGTTGAGCTAGGCCTCTGAAACAAGGTATAAGTTCCTAGTTATCCCCGGCCTTTGGTGTCCCCTCCCCGAATCACGACGGGCAGAGCAGAAAAGCTTGTCCGAGCAGTTCAAATCCCCAGTCGCTCAAGTGAAGTTTTAGTTAGAGCTATAGGAGAGGCAAACTTTGAGTAATCCACGCGTCGAATATCGGTTAGCGAGAACTTAGCCAAAATTAAAGGGTGTGTTTTTATCATTGAGAGATCAGTAGAAATTAGGTAAACACGATCGCCGTGGAGGTAGTACTGTTAGTGTTTTCATATTATATTTGTGTTTACGTACGTTTCGGCGATCGTAAGCATTTTGACTGAGTTTAGCACGCAGAGGTACTAAGCTTAACTACGAGGTTGGACTAGGATTCTAAGTGACCTAAACGGTTCTTTGTAGTTTAGTCTTCTGTAGCTACTTGGATCCCTTTTTGAAGGGTGGAGCCCCCGCAAAAAAACATTTCTAACCTCTGCTGCCGCACTGAGTTGAGTTGAGTTGAGATTCGATATAGACAGGGAATTAGTGAAACTAATGATCTATTGTATTGTCGCAGTATAAAGCATTCAGTACCTAAACGTCACACCCTATTCGCAACGTATGTATCGTATTGTTGATATCGTGTGGATAGTGAACCTAAGGTGAAGTGATTGTTAGTAGAGTCAGTCAAAGTAATAATTCTCGCATAACACAGCAAAGAGTTTATTTCACACTATATTTGGAACTTAACCCGTCCGTGTAGGATTTTTCACTTTTGTACTATATTATACGTACTGAACAAACATATTTAACGAATTTAGGACATTTACGATTTGATCGCTTCGTAACGTTAAAATTGAAAAGTTGATATTGTATACTGTATGCCTATAGGTCCTGTGCAATCCTAGCTTCTGCCTTTCATCCATGTTTTTCCTGGTAATGGGTCAAAAATTTGAAAGTCAAAACAATTCAAAACATATTTTGTAAGCGCAAAATTTTGTGCCATATACGGCATTTATGCCGTATACGGCACAAATGCCGTATACGGCACAAATGCATATGTGGCATAAACGCCGTATGCGGCATTATTCCTAATGTGTATTTAAGTCACATTATGGCTATCAGAGGACTTTATAGGTTATTCACAGGCACTCGTCCGATAGTCCTGATGACTAAATTCGGACTTTGTGACTAAGTAGTGACTAAGTATGGAGTAATATGGTAGTTCACTGATTTCATTCTGATGTAGTTTATTTACTTATTTTGCACAATATTAACAACGTACAAACAGTATGGCTAATTTTGGTCATTGTGACTAAATTTGGACTTGGTCACAAATGGCCAAAATTTCAAGTAAGGGGTCATTTCTAGGATTATTCTACCAGTAGAGTTCGATTTTGGCACTTATAGAAGTCCATCTTGTAGCAAAACATAACTTTTTGAAATTTTGTTTTTTGTTTGGCACTGGACTGTTTTTTTTAATTGTTCATAAAATTTAAATTTTTTTAAAAATTTCATAAGCCTAAATATATTCTTCAAAAAACATTGATACCAGTGTAGTTGGATCCACAAAATTCGAATCTGGAAGAAATAAAAGTCAATTTCAAAACATAAATTTTTTTGAAAAATTTCAATTTTTCACCTGTCAGGCTTTTGGGTAGGGGTGGGCGCGGTACTGCGGTTACCGACCGCTGCGGTAACCGCAATTTTGCGGTATGCGGTAATGCGCCCGTTATCGCGCGGTAAGTGCGGTTACCGCAAGTTGCCTGTTACCGCGGTTACCGCACAAATTTGAAGCAATAATGGGGGACCTAAGTGTGATTTTTAGTTAAAAACAGTGCTTAATCACCGCTTTAGTTAACAAAAGACTAATATTTTAAATATTCATGTTTGTTTCTTCTATTTTTCAACAGCGCCGTGCGACTTCTGTAATATATTTGTCTTTAAATATTGTTGAAATTGCTAATATTTTGTCTTTAAAGTTCAAATTGAAACTTGTCCCCAGTTTTAATAACTGAAAGGGCAATACAATACTGTGGGTTATCTGGATGTATGTTGTTTATACTTTGTACAAAGTTAATAAAAAGCGCATACATGCTAAAATTGCTCAATCAACACAGACCAAAATCAATCATCACCAGAACCAACCCGACCATAAGCGGTGGTCTGCTGGCCATTCTGGGCGCTGGCGTACGATCTATTACTTTTCAGAGTTACATTGGCTTGTTGTTGCTTTCCCACAGACCCGGGATTTTTTACATGCTCGGGTTAAAAACCCGTTAAGTTATTTTGATGTTGTTTATGTCTGGTAAGGATACGACTCTGTTTCTTAACGTTAACGTTAACGTTAACAAATATATTTATAACTTCGTTACGGTAACAGTAAACGTTGTATTACCGCGGTTACCGCAATTTGCGGTAATAACGGCTCCAGCTAAATAATTAAGGCTAGTTTTTGTCCATTTAAGATGACACTGACTAGATGACAACTTTATAGGCACACAAATAGCCTTTATAAAAAAGTTTGGGTATCTAACATGCTTTTTTGACCTCATGGGTACCAAGTAGTGTTTATATTTATTATTTTTCCTTGTTACGATGTAGTTACACGTTTAGAATCAGGATCTGGAAAAACTTTGAAGCCAGTACTGACTATAGACGACACTATGTTGAAACAGGAGAATATGTTGAAAGTGTGAATAGAAGTGCAAATGACAGGCAGGATCAGTTTACAGCACTGTATCTGGTATGCAGGTGCTGAGCATTTAGGGCGAATTTATGGGTAATGTAACGGTAATGTAACTGCTGTTGCTTTGTTGTCAAAAATTACATGGGGCATGAACTTCATAGTTAAACCTGATGAGTGAAGAACCAATTGACTTTTGGCCCGTAACTGCAGTCATGAGTGAACTGTTGACATTTTGTGTTTGCGCAGTATAGCGGTACTTTATTTGTAGTAAGCACACCAAATTTCATGCATATGGTTGTAGAATTACCCAAGTTATGATGAAAATTGGGCCTAAGCGCCGGGTGAGGGTCAAAAAATGGACCTTTGACCCGTAACTGCCGTCGTGAGTAAGGTGTCAAATTTTCTTTTGGTACAAAATAGCAAAGGGACCTGCCGTATAAGTGTGACAAATTTAATGCATATGGCTGTAGAATTACCCAAGTTATGATAAAAATTGGCCTTGTACATTCGCCAAATTCGTCCAACTAACCTCACTCAATCAGGAATTAACTAACCAACTTCAACGAGAACTAATCAGTGATTCGTCTAGTGACTGTGTGTGTATTTTGTATGCTTGTTTCGTCGTAAAATATTATGTATTGGCATTATATTTGGGTATAAATTGTGTGGCCAAATTCATAAGTGAGGAAGGGAAGAGCCCTCCCGGGGTTTAAAATTCTTCCTAAATCTTCTCAAAATTCACCCTACTCCCACTCCCAATACCCCACTTGTGTCGGCTTACGGTTTTTTCGCTTTTTGCCTAATTGTGCAGGAGCGCAATTAAGTGAGGAGGGGAAGATCTGTAAGGCTTCACTTGGGAGACCCTCCCTTACTCCCTATTCACACTTCACTTAACTTTCAACATTTTAATAATATGAATTTACGCTCAATATATTTTAACATTATATACGTACTCGCTTTCTTCTGTGTGTGTACGCTAGGCACAGTTTAATGTAACGTAGCTCCTAGGATTAACTAGTCAGTGTGGGTCTAGTTTTCGGTCTATGCGGTTGGAAATTACGTTGTTCTGTTACTATCCTGTTCGCTCTATTTACGCCGAAATGGCCTTTGCTAGTTTTTATTAAACGTATTCTTTTATCGGGTCGTACGAGTGTTCTGTTGGACAGTTTTGACGTAGAGCCCTGCCACTTAGCATCAGCCATAGTCCCCGGGCAGTATCGGCCTAGAGAGGCCCTGCCATTTCTGCGTTCCGTATGCGCCGTGATCTGCCCCACCACCGCTTGCTACCCCGCTCACTCGGGAAGCCCATTCAGGCTTAGCGGGCGGAATTTACTCTGTGATTTGCGCCTACTGCGCCTAGCCCTGTAGGTCAATAGGTTGACTGCAGTCACTGACTGCAAAATGCAGTCAGTGACGCTGACTCTAGAGTCATATGATGTTAATTTTGAGCTGTACTGTAGAAGATTTAAAGCTTGTAGTTTAACGTTTCTTTGCACACTAACAAGTACAAACCTAGCTGGGGAACCAATTAGGGGTGTAGTGTCGCCATAGCAGTTTTGTTCATAGGTTGCAAATAGACAATTTTTTGCGTTGAAATTGTACGTTCACTGAGAAACTAGTCCAATGCTTTATTTGCATTGAATAATTACGGCCAGACACTAGACTACAAATATTTACCAATATCTTGAACCAATAACCAATTGTAAGCCAGACATCACACCTTAGGGACATAAAAGTTCAAAAATCAAGCCTATATATCAGTTTGGCGAGCTTGTGAAGTGCACATAGCGTGTCCACGCACAAGTTTTTGCCACAAATAAGAAACAAGAAAAGTAAAGGTAAGTTTTTATTTTGATTTTAAAACACGCGTCTAGATTTTTCTCAATTTATCATTATTGCTATGAGTGCTTCACAGTTTCCGCACAGTTTCACAGCTCAAACAGGTATTACTCCGCAACCATTCAAGCAATTTGCACTAAATTTTGTGTGCATAAATTACAACACATGTTTTTTTAGTCTGTGTAAACAAACTAGACAAACAGATTGATAATTGTAGCGAATTGAATGTGAATAGGTTTTTCAAAACCTCATTTTCCCGAATTTGCGACCTCACTACTAACAGTATACTGCATCAATTTTGATAAAACTTGGCAAAAATACTTGCCCTGACATATACTTTTAAAATATATAAAGAACGATGTCTTATCTTTTACTAAAAAAGTTTAACAATTGCGAAAAATCGACTGCTTTCGCGACACTACCCCCTTAAACTTCTGATGGTGGTACAAGTATCTTCTGTGCGGTCGGTGAAAATCTCAAAATTCGCCACAGCTACATACGTAGGGCAAAAAGAGTAACTAACTTAATAAGTACTCTTGATGGCAGTTAATGCTGTGCCTGTAAATATAGTAACCGTGTCGCTTGTGTGTAATTTATATGTGTAATAAAAGCTGATCATATGTTTCTTGTTTAATTGTCAATCAAAAACATGGTAGCAGATAATTTTTAAGGATTTTGTGAACATTTTGAGCAATATTATGCCTTTACGATGGTTGCGCATTTCAAAAAAACAAGAATGCAATCAAAAAACCTTTCAAAGAAGCAAACAAAGAGCCAGCGAAATTTTAATTTGTAATTTGCAAACAATCGACAACATTGATGACATTTTGGAATCAATTGACACTTCTCTTGCTGAGTTGGAACAAAGTCAGCGTAATTTTAGAGACTTAACTAATCAGTTAGACATTATTTACGCTAATGACGATGAAGTTAATGAACTATTTGATTTCATCGGTGAAATTGAATTGCTGTTGGTTAAGCTCTTAGCTCGAAAGAAAAGAGTTGAGTGAGTGCTAGGCCAAACAGGTTCACCGTTCAGCTGTGTTGCTTTTGTGACGAGTCTGACAGTTCCTATGCTACAGCTGTATACCTTAAAGTCACTAGTCGTACCAGTTCCAAGGTTAATTTAATTTTCGCGAAGGCAAGAGTAGCGCCGACCAAGGCAATGTTGATTCCACGACTTGAACTACTTGGTCTGTTGATTGGAGTTCGAGCTACTTCGTTTGTGGGAACACATTTTGAAGTCAGTAACTGTTTGGTTTGATTCGAAGTGTGCACTTAGCTGGCTAAATTCTGAAAAGAATTTGCTAGTGTTTGTGATGAACAGAATCCAAGAAATCAAGCAGTCTAAAGCTACATTCAAGTTTATGGCTAGTCTTGAGAATCCTGCTGATCAGGAAACTCGGGGAAAATCAGTGAATGATCTTGGTCCCGATTGATGGCACGGTCCGAAATAACTACTGGAAGATAAGTCAAATTGGCCTGCATGGAATTTTACAGATATAACCGAGGTGGAAATGCTTAACGACAAGCCACAACCAAAAATATTCTGTGAAGCTGGATTGCCGGTCTCTACCAGTTTGGGAGAAAAGCAAAAGGCACCTCTAAACATAAATATCGCGCAATTTTCAACCCTATCGAAACTGCTTAGAGTAAAAACATGGTGCATTAGAATTTTGAATAAGGTAAAAAAAGAAACTGACAAAAGTGGTCCTCTGTCAGCTAACGAACTGAAGTCAGCAA
>JASANF010006317.1:0-18430 GCA_030248245.1 Trissonchulus sp. WLG1_4
AATAGCTTATCCCAAACTTAAACTCAGTTTAAAAAATTTCGCACACTAGTTAGAGCTCTTATAAACCTTTTCTTTCTCCATTAAATTTTTTTGACTCCATAAACGATGCCATCTGTTATTAACAAAACAATTTTAATCTAATCCGTTTAATCCACTTTAAGAATAAGTCCTAATTTTTAAAACCGTAACGAACATTCGATGGTCACAAAAGGAAATGTGAGGCAGCATTTGGCTTGTTTTACTTTCGATGGAAAATTCCGTCGAGACCGGTCCTAAATACAGAATTATCTTAAGTTGGGCACAATTATATTCTATGAATTTACAACAAATTGCAATTTTAAGCTTAGCATAAAGATATAATAAAAAGTAAATAGTGCAAAAATAATGTAGGTGATTTTTGAAGCAATATTTGATCTGTACAAGTCATAAACTACCATGATATTTGGTGAACTTACATTTATTGGCAATTTTCGCATTCAGACTTAGACACTTTGGGTGGATTTCACAAAGGTGGTTTTACTAAACCATAGTTTTACGTACGTTTGCATGATTTGCACATAATTTCATTACGAAATACGACAAATATGAAACCATTTCCACCTTCTATGAAAGTTTGAAGGGTGGTAATCATGCAGTATAGACAAAAAGCCGTCACTGTCAACAGTGCTGCAACCCAGACCAATTTGATGCGACGGGACTCAGCGGTCACAAAATGCGGCACTCCATGAATTGTGCTCTGTTCGAAAGCTGAGGGCTGTTTATTGGTCATTGTTGATTACTGCAATGACAAAGACCAATATCGCTTCCAGTATCTAGGTACTATCTAGCTTGGCTTTATAGGCGGCTGGATCTGTAAGAAATTACAAATAGACTTTCGCGCAACATTAACATAACATTATTAGATAAACTACTACTAAATACATACTTAGGGGGTATATTTCAAACCATTTTTATAAAATTAAAGTTAAAGTAAGGCCAACACTTCTAATTAACATAATGTTCAATTGAAGTACGGCTCTGGAGTTGGGTTAAAGTTAAAGTAAGCCTGAAATCACTGAATTTTCTATAATTTTTTATTAACTTTTCAAATAATAAAGTAGGCTGTTTCAACTTGAGTAAGACCACTAACTTTTATGTAGTTAAAGTTAAATTATGTCCCTTACTTTGTTAATTTTAGTCTAAGTTGAACTGTTTCCCCCTAATATGTCAAATCATAAAATATCAAGAAAGTTGTTTGTCTTTTGATCCTCGATTTGCTTTTTTTGCCGACATTGGCTGACTTAATTTTTTAAGTATAATTTTTCTACAAACATACATAATGTTTGTATTGGTTCTCCATCAATTAGGTTAAGTAAAAGCTCTGGTTAGCCCTACTTATGTCCTATACTACCATCTTTAGGTTATTAACGCAGTTTAGTAAGAAAAGGAAAAGCCATAATTTTTTGTTTATCAAAATTATTAGTCTGTTTTAAAAATTTCATTTTGAAATAATTTCGAGTAAAATTATAGACTTAGTCTAGATCGTTCAAAATATCATACATCTGATTTAAAAGTTTGAGGCAAATTTTAATTATTTTAATTCTGAATCCTAACTTTACTAAGTACTACATCTTTTTAAACTACTTTTTTAACAAAGCGGCACGTTCCTAAAATCAATCATCTTTTCAAAACTTAACTTAGACTGCTTTAACTCGAACTACTTGGAAATTCAATTTTGTTAATTCAGTTATTTATCATTATCAAATTGACAAACTAAGAAAAAATTACAATACAAATTAGTCGGTTCCTATTCGCCAGCAGTTCAGTTACTGTATGTGAAAGAACAGTAACAACAGATTTGAAGAGACATTGCATGCATAGACATTAATTACTGTTAAAAAGGGGAGCTACCCACCTCAAAAATCAAAGTTCTCCAATTTTGCTTATTTTCACTTACCCACCCTAAGGCACCTCTGCCTCAGATAAGAACAATTAAGCTTGAAGGTGCACTTTTGGTTCAGTGCGTTTGTCAGTGTAGGGTAACATAGGCAAAGGTGGGCAAAAAAACCGAATAGCGGTTAGTTGGACAAACCAGTTAATATTAATATTAGTTAGTTAGCACAAAGCAGATATAGCCATATATAGATATTTCAAACTGCAAATTTTGATAGTGCTAGACCACGTGTGTGCGCAAAATCGCATGATCCAAATTTTGGATACCTATGTATTTTCAAATCTAAAATCGAGGGCGAAATGTGAAAAAATGGCCGTTTTCTGGGCCCGCCAAATTTTAGTGATTTTACATTTCACGTGAGTGTCAAAGCATTGGTTCCAGTTTGTTACTAGGCATGGGCACGTTTAAACGGTTTGAACCGTTTAAACGCGTTTAAACGTTTAAACGGTTTGGAACCGTTTAAACGTTTACGGGTTCAAAAAACGCGGTTTTCGAACCGTTTACCGTTTAGTACGTTTAAACGTTTAAACGCGTTTAAACGTTTAAACGTTTAAACGCGTTTACGTTTAAACGTTTAAACGTTTAAACGCGGTTAAACGTTTAAACGTTAAACGTTTAAACGTTTAAACGCGTTTACGTTTAAACGTTTAAATGGTCAAAAAACGTTTACAACCGGAAAACGCGTTTAAACGTTTTCTCATTTTGTAAACGCGAGCGTTTAAACGTTTACAGATTTTTGTAAACGTGCCCATGCCTATTTGTTACATCTGCGATACGCCTTCACTAGGGCTGTATTGTGTGCAAGTTTGAAGCGAATCAGAGGACCTACAATTTTCACTTATACAGGTAGCCCCCCTATGTATGCTGTTTTAATATTAACTGTTTTTATCCAAAAAATTGGCATTTTTGATCGGTTGTTTTTTGGAATTTAGTTAAGGACAAGACAACAGTTACAAGTAGTGTTTGTGACCGGCCCGAATTTTCTGCCGGCCGGCCGAAAAAAGCCGGCGCCGGCCAGCCGGCTAAAATCAGCCGACCGGCCGGCCGGTTAAAAACACCGGCGGGCCAGCCAGATTCGACCGACTGACAAAATTGGGCCGGTATAACAACCTGGCAGGCTAATTGATTTTTTTTCAAAAATTTGACGTCTCCGACCGGCCGGCCGGCTTTTACCGGCGGCCGGCCGGCCGGCCGAACTTCTCCGACGGCCCGACCGCCGGCCGGCGGCTTACGCGGCCGATCACCAACTCTAGTTTACAAGGCAATATACTCCAGCATAGGCCCTTTGTCACCTATATATGAAGTTTCTCTTCCTTTTTAATATGTTTTCAGTGCTTGCTGCAATGTCTTTGGTATGCTTTTGATTGACTTATGTTGCCTGACTACAATACAATATGTCGGTTTTTGATTTTGTATTTTGATTATTTGTATGTTTCTATGTGAACTGTGTGGCAAAACTCACTGTCCTAAGGGTGATAAACGTTCTCTTTATTATTCAAACGATGGTAAACATCTACATTGTGACCGATTCTTCAACATATTCTTTGGAACATGGCTATCTTTTAGTGTCTCAGCGAATAGACTTGAATCAAAAAACACATACACAACAAATCTGATATTTTATTATATAAATGAAAATATTTGGAAATAATATTGATATTTGCAGCCAAAAATAACAACGTATTTATTACAACCAATTATTGCTTCGATGAACGTCGAAAACTTTTGTAAGCCAAATACGGCAGTTGAACCAAGCTGATCAAAGAGGCTCCAAGCTAAAATAATCTACATAAATAATTATAAAAAATAAATAATAAAAATTTGTCAAAATTTCAGTCACGGACTCATTGATTGTTTTCAGAAATGTATTGTATTCGACACATTTGACATTTTGACGTATCGACATTGACGCAATAGCATAAACTTTTGACGTATTGACGTTAACGTCTAAAATTATAAGCTATTGGTGATAATAACGCTGACGTCTGTGACACATTTAACGTATTGACAAACATTAACTAACAATGGATACATTCAGTAACGTTAATAACACTGAAGTAGGGCAAAAAAGTTAAACTTTAACTTTAACTGGAATTAAAAAAGTTAGGGGTCTTACTTTAACTTTAACTCCAGAAAAATTTAGAGGTCCTGTTTTAACTTTAACTTAAATTAAAACAACCTTACTTTAACTGTAAATTAAAGTTATTTTAATAAATGTTATATAAAAGTCATTGATTTTCGGCTTACTTTAACTTTAACTTAAATTGATGCCTGAGCCTTACTTTAGCTGTAACTTTTACTTAAATTGAAGCAATGGCCTGTACTTTAACTTTAACTTTAACTTAAATGAAAATGGTTTGACTTTTTTGCCCTACACTGAAGTAAGTATTCTTGTGAACGTCAATGATGACATGCTATTAACGTCCATGACACTGATGTGAATGACACGTTATATCCAAAGTACATAATAGGGAAGAATATGACACACTTCCTTATTCTAGCTAATTGGCTGGAACGATGCGCTGGCCGAAGTAGCCGTTTTACGCCTCGATATAACATGCGTTATATGTTTGTTATATTGTTATATAATTTATACGTTACATTATATTATATTACATTATATTCACGTATTGACGTCCACGTCGCTCGTCATGTACTACTGACGTAAGTCTATGTTATGCATTCGTACGTCGACAGTACGTACTACGTACTGAGCTTTCTCATAACGCTATTAGCTCAGTTTGAAAAACAAACGAAAAAATGAAAAATTACTTATTTAATAACAAATTCCTTATAGTGCACTGGACAAATCCATTTGACGTACCCACAAACCGATGGTACCGCCTAAACTAGCGATGAAAGTTTCTACCGGCATAACGTAGTATTTTTAGATGGTTCACTTCCACTTGAATGTGCTTAACCACTGTCCACTCTTTCGCATTTTCATTCGCAATTCTAAGACAATGTAAACTCATTCATTCATTTTTTACAGCTGTAAGGCTGTAAGTGCTGTTTTGGTATTTTTTGTCACTGTTGGTACCATTAGAGTCCATACTGAGGATTTTTGATACTACTGGGAAAACAGTTGCGGCCAACTTTTATGTTTTCTGTATATTTTTTCTTGTTTTCTTGTTTTTTTCTTTCATTTTTTACGGAGTTGAAGAAACAAGTCCTAGTTTAGGATTTACGGCATAAACGACTAATCGGACAAAATTACTATAATAGATCTACTACATAATTTTAGTCGTATACTTTGACCAATAGCATCCTATTCATTAATTTAGCTAATTTAGTATTAAAAAGCTAAAGCTAAAGTTAAGTTAAGCTAAAATAAAATTTAGTGTTAGTTTCTATTAGTTTATTTATCAATAAATATATTAAAATACTATCTTACTGCGTCATTGAAACGTCAAGTTTAAATTTTCTAAACGTGCACATTCTTCTGCAGTTTTTTTGACAGTCGTTGGTTTTGAAATCATCCGCTTTGTTTTCTTGAAATTTCCTCAGAACGCAGTCAGCGTGTTTCAGTGGTGTACAAACCTAGTAAAAAATTAAAAAATAAAATTATTCAATTTAAAATTGAATTTAATAAAAAATTAATTTTCGAACTGACCGTTAGCAGTAATACTAGATGTTAATTTCATTAATTAAATGCAAATGTCTCTTTAATGCATCGCAAAGAGTTTCTGCAGTTATTATTACAAGTCTAGTGCGTCTAGTTCGTCCAAATACGTAAGGTGATATCACTTAGTATTTATCGACAACGTTTTAAATTTGACGAAAAACTAAGTAATGTTTACATTTGTGATTAGCTAGCATTGATCGCACACATACCTAAACACATAATGTTACATTCAGTTCATATAAAATTAGCAAAGTTGAAAAAGCATTCTTAAATTAAGCAAAAAACTAAACAAATAAACAAAAAACAAAAAGTGCAAAATGTACCGGTTTATCTGAAATGCCGATGCTACGACCAAAGGGTGGTATACAGTCGCATTTTTTGTAGGTTTGCTCAGCCATGCAGTTCATGAGACATTTGGCTTGGTTGTCAAACAGAGGATCGTTTCTCAACGGATCGCAGGGGGAAGTTTTGGTATTCAAAACCGTATAGTGATATTCCGAGACCAAAACATGAACTCTATATCCTTCCGGAAGGAGAAATAGGTCCGAAAGGCCGATCCCGGTTTTCGGATGAAATAGGAGAAGTGACACCCCGCGGTACTGATCAAGATACTTTTCGTGTTCATCTGGGAGGCGTTCAAATAGTCCTCGATTTATGCTGGAGTCAAACTCGAGGGTGATTCCTTAAAAATGAGATGAAATTAGTTTGGAAATCATCATAAATAGGACAGATATTTGTACTCGTCAGTTGCATTTTATACTAAAAAAAGTACTTGAAAAGACTTAATAAAAATATCATTACGACAAAGTTCTAATTCATAAGTTAGAAAACGTTATAAGTAATGTTATTAAGTAAAGAAAAAGTTAGCTATAAGTTAATTCAAACTAGAAAACTATAATGATGTTGAAACAAAAAATTCCTATTCAAATGTTATACCCAAAGCGTCTTCGTTAAGTCGCTTCATACTTGTCCTTGAGGACATAGGGACAGGTAAAAGGACAAATAATAATAATAACTAGATGCATATAAACACACAGTTAGTTTGTTTCATGTTAGTACCTGGATATGACCTAACTTTGATTAGGTAACTTGCTTAAGGGGGTATGTCGTTTTCGTGGTTTTTGACATTTCAGTGTAATTTTTCACCACAGAGCTCAAGCTAAAAACAGACTACGGCTTCGACACTTTAACCACATTATCTTTAGGAAAATATCCCACCCGTTTTTTTCCTTTTTAAAAATAGTTTGTAGAGTCGGTGTTATGGGCTTTTGAAAATTTTAGAGAAAAGTCAAATTACGTGATTTTTGCACGAAAATGTCATTTTCTCAAAATAGAAACGACTTATCAACTATATCAAAAAAACGAGTGGGGATATTATGTCAGTGCATAACTGCAAAAAGTTTATTAGTTGTTGGCTGATCTTGAGCTTCATAACTGTGGCGCAAAAATTAGTCAAAAAAACCGCTGATAGGGTGTATTCAAATGATAGCAGCAGTAAAATTGCAAAAGATAATCTGCTTTTAAATATAGTTTTTTTAAAGCTAGAAGGTGTAAAAAAATGTAAAAAAGACCGCTCTAGATTTTGTTGAGGTTAAGCCCCCCCCCACCCCAAATGCGTATTATGGTAGTTTAAAAAAACAATCACCTAAAAACCCAATTATTTGATTTATATTTTTAAATTTTTTTTTTTATTTTATTTATTTATATTATATATATATATCCACCCCCCAAGATATGTGTAGGCAATTTGAGGGGGTAATTGCGTTTTTAGGTGTTTTTTTAAACTATCATAACTGCACTTAACCTCAGACAAAAACTAGAGCGGTCTTTTTTTACATTTTTTTACACCTTCTAGCTTTAAAAAAACTATATTTAAAAGCAGATTATCTTTTGCAATTTTACTGCTGCTATCATTTGAATACACCCCATCAACGGTTTTTTTGACTAATTTTTGCGCCATAGTTATGAAACTCAAGATCAGCCAACAACTAATAAACTTTTTGCAGTTATGCACTGACATAATATCCCCACTCTTTTTTGATATGGTTGATAAGTCGTTTCTACTTTCAGAAAATGACATTTTCGTGCAAAAATCACGTAATTTGACTTTTCTCTAAAATTTTCAAAAGCCCATAACACCGACTCTACAAACTATTTTTAGAAAAGGAAAAAAACGGGTGGGGATATTTTCCTAAAGATAATGTGGTTAAAGTGTCGAAGCCGTAGTCTGTTTTTAGCTTGAGCTCTGTGGGCGCAAAAATTACACTGAAATGTCAAAAACCACGAAAACGACATTACCCCCTTAAGCAAGTTTACCTAATCAAAGTTGAGGTCATATCCAGGTACTGTAACATGAAACAAACTAACTGTGTGTTTTTATACATCTAGTTATTATTATTATTTGTCCTTTTACCTGTCCCTATGTCCTCAAGGACAAGTATGAAGCGACTTAACGAAGACGCTTTGGGTATAACATTTGAATAGGAATTTTTTGTTTCAACATCATTATAGTTTTCTAGTTTGAATTAACTTATAGCTAACTTTTTCTTTACTTAATAACATTACTTATAACGTTTTCTAACTTATGAATGAGAACTTTGTCGTAATGATATTTTTATTAAGTCTTTTCAAGTACGTTTTTAGTATAAAATGCAACTGACGAGTACAAATATCTGTCCTATTTATGATAATTTCCAAACTAATTTCATCTCATTTTTAAGGAATCACCCTCGAGTTTGACTCCAGCATAAATCGAGGACTATTTGAACGCCTTCCAGATGAACACGAAAAGTATCTTGATCAGTACCGCGGGGTGTCACTTCTCCTATTTCATCCGAAAACCGGAATCGGCCTTTCGGACCTATTTCTCCTTCCGGAAGGATATAGAGTTCATGTTTTGGTCTCGGAATACCACTATACGGTTTTGAATACCAAAACTTCCCCCTGCGATCCGTTGAGAAACGATCCTCTTTTACAAAAACAAGCCAAAACGAACCACAAACCCGAGTAAGCACAAAACCCAAAAAAAAACCAACCCCAACCCTCCGTCTAGCATAGCACATCAAACAAACCAAACATTTGCACTTTTTTTTGTTTTTTGTTTATTTGTTTAGTTTTTTTGCTTAATTTAAGAATGCTTTTACAACTTTGCTAATTCTATATGAACTAAATGTAAAATTATGTGTTTAGGTATGTGTGCGATCAATGCTAATCAATGCTAAATGTAAACATTACTTATTTTTTCGTCAAATTTAAAACGTTGTCGATAAATACTAAGTGATATCACCTTACGTATTTGGACGAACTAGACGCACTAGACTTGTAATAATAACTGCAGAAACTCTTTGCGATGCATTAAAGAGACATTTGCATTTAATTAATGAAATTAACATCTAGTATTACTGCTAACGGTCAGTTCGAAAATTAATTTTTTATTCAATTCAATTTTAAATTGAATAATTTTATTTTTTAATTTTTTACTGGGTTTGTACACCACTGAAACACGCTGACTGCGTTCTGAGGAAATTTCAAGAAAACAAAGCGGATGATTTCAAAACCAACGACTGTCAAAAAAACTGCAGAAGAATGTGCACGTTTAGAAAGTTTAAAGTTGACGTTTCAATGACGCAGTAAGATAGTATTTTAATATATTTATTGATAAATAAACTAATATAAACTAATACTAAGCTTTATTTTAGCTTAACTTAACTTTAGCTTTAGCTTAACTAATACTAAATTAGCTAAATTAATGAATAGGATGCTGTTGGTCAAATTATACGACTAAAATTATGTAGTAGATCTATTAATAGTAATTTTGTCTGATTATGCCGTAAACCCTAAACTAGGACTTGTTTCTTCAACTCCGTAAAAAATGAAAGAAAAAACAAGAAAACAAGAAAAAATATACAGAAAACATAAAAGTTGGCCGCAACTGTTTTCCCAGTAGTATCAAAAATCCTCAGTATGGACTCTAATGGTACCAACAGTGACAAAAAATACCAAAACAGCACTTACAGCCTTACAGCTGTAAAAAATGAATGAATGAGTTTACATTGTCTTAGAATCGCGAATGAAAATGCGAAAGAGTGGACAGTGGTTGAAGTCACGCACTCGAAGTTGGAAGTGAACCATCTGAAAGAATACTACGTTATGCCGGTAGAAACTTTCATTGCTAGTTTAGGCGGTACCATCGGTTTGTGGGTACGTCAAATGGATTTGTCCAGTGCACTATAAGGAATTTGTTATTAAATAATTAATCTTTCATTTTTTCGTTTGTTTTTCAAACTGAGCTAATAGCGTTATGAAAAAGCTCAGTACGTAGTACGTACTGTCGACGTACGAATGCATAACATAGACTTCAACGTCAATACGTCAGCGTAGTACATGACCAGCGACGTGGACGTCAGTACGTGAATATAATGTAATATAATATAATGTAACGTATAAATTATATAACAATATAACAAACATAGAACGCATGTTATATCGAGGCGTAAAACGGCTACTTCGGCCAGAGCATCGTTAAAGCCAATTAGCTAGAATAAGGAAGTGTGTCATATTCTTCCCTATTATGTACTTTGGATATAACGTGTCATTCACATCAGTGTCATTGACGTTAATAGCATGTCATCATTGACGTTCACAAGAATACTTACTTCAGTGTAGGGCAAAAAAGTCACACCATTTTCATTTAAGTTAAAGTTAAAGTTAAAGTAAAGGCCATTGCTTCAATTTAAGATAAAGTTACAGTTAAAGTAAGGCTCAGGCATCAATTTAAGTTAAAGTTAAAGTAAGCCGAAAATCAATGACTTTTATATAACTTTTATAAAAATAACTTTAATTTACAGTTAAAGTAAGGTTGTTTTAATTTAAGTTAAAGTTACAGTTAAAGTAGGACCTCTAACTTTTTCTGGAGTTAAAGTTAAAGTTAAAGTAAGACCCCTAACTTTTTTAATTTCAGTTAAAGTTAAAGTTTAACTTTTTTGCCCTACTTCAGTGTCATTAACGTTACTGAATGTATCCATTGTTAGTTAATGTTTGTCAATACGTTAAATGTGTCACAGACGTCAGCGTTATTAACACCAATAGCTTATCATTTTAGACGTTAACGTCAATACGTCAACAGTTTATGCTATTGCGTCAATGTCGATACGTCAAAATGTCAAATGTGTCGAATACAATACATTTCTGAAAACAATCAATGAGTCCGTGACTGAAATTTTGACAAATTTTTATTATTTATTTTTTATAATTATTTATGTAGATTATTTTAGCTTGGAGCCTCTTTGATCAGCTTGGTTCAACTGCCGTATTTGGCTTACAAAAGTTTTCGACGTTCATCGAAGCAATAATTGGTTGTAATAAATACGTTGTTATTTTTGGCTGCAAATATCAATATTATTTCCAAATATTTAAATTTATATAATAAAATATCAGATTTGTTGTGTATGTGTTTTTTGATTCAAGTCTATTCGCTGAGACACTAAAAGATAGCCATGTTCCAAAGAATATGTTGAAGAGTCTGTCACAATGGAGATGTTTACCATCGCTTGAATAATAAAGAGAAACGTTTATCACCCTTAGGACAGTGAGTTTTGCCACACAGCTCACATAGAAACATACAAATAATCAAAATACAAAATCAAAAACCGACCTATTGTATTGTAGTCAGGCAACGTAAGTCAATCAAAAGCATACCAAAGACATTGCAGCAAGCACTGAAAATATATTAAAAAGGAAGAAAAACTTCATATATAGGTGACAAAGGGCAGTTGCCTATGCTGGAGTATATTGCCTTGTAAACTAGAGTTGGTGACCGGCCGCGTAAGCCGCCGGCCGGCGGTCGGGCCGTCGGAGAAGTTCGGCCGGACGGCCGGCCGGAGGTAAAAGCCGGCCGGCCGGTCGGAGACGCCAAATTTTTGAAAAAAAAATCAATTTATCCAATTCTAAAGTGTCATTTTGACATAACTTAGCCTGCCAGGTTGTTATACCGGCCCAATTTTGTCAGTCGGTCGAATCTGGCTGGCCCGCCGGTGTTTTTAACCGGCCGGCCGGTCGGCTGATTTTAGCCAGCTGGCCGGCGCCGGCTTTTTTCGGCCGGCCGGAGCCGGCCGGCCGGCAGAATATTCGGGCCGGTCACAAACACTACTTGTAACTGTTGTCTTGTCCTTAACTAAATTTCAAAAAACTTAACCGATCAAAAATGTCAATTTTTTGGGCAAAAACAGTTAATATTAAAACAGCATACATAGAAGGGCTACCTGTATAAGTGAAAATTGTAGGTTCTTCGATTCGCTTCAAACTTGCACACAATGCAGCCCTAGTGAAGGCGTATCGCAGATGTAAACTGGAACCAATGCTTTACACTCACGTGAAATGTAAAATCACTAAAACTTGGCGGGCCCAGAAAATGGCCATTTTTTCACATTTCGCCCTCGATTTTAGATTTGAAAATACATAGGTATCCAAAATTTGGATCATGCGATTTTGCGCACACACGTGGTCTAGCACTATCAAAATTTGCAGTTTGAAATATCTATATATGGCTATATCTGCTTTGTTCTAACTAACTAATATTAATATTAACTGGTTTGTCCAACTAATCGCTATTCGGCTTTTTTGCTCACCTTTGCCTATGTTACCCTACACTGACAAACGCACTGAACCAAAAGTGCACCTTCAAGCTTAATTGTTCTTATCTGAGGCAGAGGTGCCTTGGGGTGGGTAAGTGAAAATAAGCAAAATTGGAGAACTTTGATTTTTGAGCTGGGTAGCTCCCCACTTTAAGGTGGTAGTGTCGCCAAAGCAGTTTTGCTCATAGGTTGCAAAAAGAGAGCTTTTTGCTTTGAAATTGTGCGTTCACTGAGATACTAGTAAAATGCTATATGGTGTCAAATAAATACTACCAGACACTAGACTACCAATATCTACCAATATTTTGAACGAATCACCATTTGTAAGCCAGACATCACACAATAGAGACATAAAAGTTCAAAAAATCAAGCCAGATATCAGATTGGCCAGCTTGTGAAGTACATGTAATGTTTTGACGCACAATTTTTTGTCACAAATAAGAAAAATGAAAAATAAAGGTTCGTTTTTCTTTAGATTTTAAAATAAGCTTCTAGATTTTTTACAATTTATCATTATTGCTGCGAGTACTTCACAGTTTACGCACAGTTTCACAGTTCAAACAGGTATTACTCCGCAAACACTCAAGCAATTTGCACTAAATTTTCTGTGCATAAACTAGAGCATATGTGCTTTTAGTGTGTGAAAACAATTTAAGCAAAAAGTTTTATAATTGTGACGAAATTATCGAATGCGAATAGGTTTTCGAAACGTCATTTTTCCGACTTTGCGACTTCACTGCTAACTGTATGCTGCATTCGTTTTTCTTTAGATTTTAAAATAAGCTTCTAGATTTTTTACAATTTATCATTATTGCTGCGAGTACTTCACAGTTTACGCACAGTTTCACAGTTCAAACAGGTATTACTCCGCAAACACTCAAGCAATTTGCACTAAATTTTCTGTGCATAAACTAGAGCATATGTGCTTTTAGTGTGTGAAAACAATTTAAGCAAAAGTTTTATAATTGTGACGAAATGATCGAATGCGAATAGGTTTTCAAAACGTCATTTTTCCGACTTTGCGACTTCACTGCTAACTGTATGCTGCATTAATTTTGCTGAAACTTAGCGAAATTATTTGCCTTGAAATATATTTTTAGAATATATAAAGAACAATGACCTATCTTTCACTGAAAAAATGTTATTGTCGCGCAAAATCGACTGCTTTCGCGACACTACCCCCTTAACTGTAATTAATGTCTATGCATGCAATGTTTCTTCAAATCTGTTCTTAGTGTTCTTTCACATACAGTAACTGAACTGCTGGCGAATAGGAACCGAATAATTTGAATTGTAATTTTTTCTTACTTTGTCAGTTTGATAGTGATAAATAACTGAATTAACAAAATTGCTTTTCCAAGTAGTTCGAGTAAAAGTAGTCTAAGTTAAGTTTTGAAAAGATGATTGATTTTAGGAACGTGCCGCTTTGTTAAAAAAGTAGTTTAAAAAGATGTAGTACTTAGTAAAGTTAGTATTCAGAATTAAGATAATTAAAATTTGCCTCAAACTTTTAAATCAGATGTATGATATTTGTTGCTTTATCCATCAGTTTAATTTTACTGGAACGATTACTTCAAAAATTAAAATTTTGAACGATCTAGATTAAGTTTATTTTTCTACTCGAAATAATTTTAAAGTGAAATTTTTAAAACAGAATAATAATTTTGATGAACAAAAAATATGGCTTTTTCTTTTCTTACTAAACTGCGTTAATAACCTAGAAATGGTAGTGTAGGACATATGTAGCGTGGAAAAAAGGGCTAACCAGAGCTTTTAATTAACCTAATTGATGGAGAACCAATACAAACATTATGTATGTTTGTAGAAAAATTATACTTAAAAAATTAAGTCAGCCAATGTCGGCAAAAAAAGCAAATCGAGGATCAAAAGACAAACAACTTTCTTGATATTTTATGATTTGACATGTTAGTATTAGGGGGAAAAAGTTTAACTTTAACTAAAATTAACAAAGTAAGGGTCATAATTTAACTTTAACTACATAAAAGTTAGTGGTCTTACTCAAGTTGAAACAGCCTACTTTATTATTTGAAAAGTTAATAAAAAATTATAAAAAATTCAGTGATTTCAGGCTTACTTTAACTTTAACCCAACTCCAGAGCCGTACTTCAATTGAACATTATGTTAATTAGAAGTGTTGGCCTTACTTTAACTTTAATTTTATAAAAATGGTTTGAAATATACCCCCTAAGTATGTATTTAGTAGTAGTTTATCTAATAATGTTATGTTAATGTTGCGCGAAAGTCTATTTGTAATTTCTTATAGATCCAGCCACCTATAAAGCCAAGCTAGATAGTAGATACTGGAAGCGATATTGGTCTTGGTCATTGCAGTAATCAAGAATGACCAATAAACAGCCCTCAGTTTTCGAACAGAGCACAATTCATGGAGTGCCGCATTTTGTGACCGCTGAGTCGCGTCGCATCAAATTGGTCTGGGTTGCAGCACTGTTGACAGTGACGGCTTTTTGTCTATACTGCATGATTACCACTCTTCAAACTTTCATAGAAGGTGGAAATGGTTTCATATTTGTCGTATTTCGTAATGAAATTATGTGCAAATCATGCAAACGTACGTGAAACTATGGTTTAGTAAAACCACCTTTGTGAAATCCACCCAAAGTGTCTAAGTCTGAATGCGAAAATTGCCAATAAATGTAAGTTCACCAAATATCATGGTAGTTTATGACTTGTACAGATCAAATATTGCTTCAAAAATCATCTACATTATTTTGCGCTATTTACTTTTTATTATATCTTTATGCTAAGCTTAAAATTGCAATTTGTTGTAAATTCATAGAATATAATTGTGCCCAACTTAAGATAATTCTGTATTTAGGACCGGTCTCGACGGAATTTTCCATCGAAAGTAAAACAAGCCAAATGCTGCCTCACATTTCCTTTTGTGACCATCGAATGTTCGTTTCGGTTTTAAAAATTAGGACTTATTCTTAAAGTGGATTAAACGGATTAGATTAAAATTGTTTTGTTAATAACAGATGGCATTGTTTATGGAGTCAAAAAAATTTAATGGAGAAAGAAAAGGTTTATAAGAGCTCTAACTAGTGTGCGAAATTTTTTAAACTGAGTTTAAGTTTGGGATAAGCTATTGAGATAAGCCAAAGATATTTTAGCAGTTAATTCATTACAACACCCAGTTAATGACTGAAAGCTAAAAAACCATTAGTAAATGCACGGTTACTACTAGGAAAAAATTAAACCAAATTTAGTAATTAGAAACAGCCGGTGACGATTTTCAAATGATTTTGCGAAAATATTGTCAGAATGTAAAGCTAACGTACACATAGTTTGTTAAGATAGGTATAGGATTTAACTTAAGTCTAACTAGTAACATTGGGTCGTAAATATGTCTGTTTATTTATGTTTATTTCATATTTAGGTTCAAAGTAGATCGGGTCCGGGAAATTTTGAGCCAAGTCGGTCCAAATTATGCCAACAATGCGCACGATATGGCTCGATTTATTGCACTGAGTTTCATTCCAATGAATACTATGGATACAGCATCGTCTGCCGAAGAAAGCAGCCAACTACAACAAGCCACTGCGTTGTATGAAATGATGCTTCTGGTAAGATGTATTTATATATGAGTTTTTAAAAAACTGCAAACAGACAAACAACGAATGTGGTTTATAGATCCAAATAAATATTTTCTGAGCGAAATAAAATATTTTACTGAAAACGCATATGCGTACTTAAATAATATAATTTTGAATTTAAGCTACACGCTTTTTCATATTTTTAAGAAAATCAAGGCGCATAAGCGGGCGTACGAGTATAGACATAGCATAAAAAAAGCTAATAAAAATAACTTAGCAAAGACACAGTACGCAACAGTCCGCATTTTTTTCATACAACACAGCTCCTTCTAAACTGATATGTACAGTGGAATGCATAAAGACTACGTTTTACCAAAACTAGCCATCGTTACGAATTATAGGCGATTTTTGCGCACGCTAAATATGTAAGGCGAACTCAAGACTCTAGTCTTGAGACTAACTAACAAACTCAAACTCTAGACCTAGTCCCCGAAGACTGACAATAAACGGTATTCTTAAAGGTAGTCTAAGGGCCTATTCCTTTACCGGAATAAACGGACTGGACTTATTTTAGTCTGAGGTACAGGAATTGCAAATAGGACTAAAAGGACTAAACGAGTTAAAATAAGTCTGCTGCTTAATTTTAGTCTGACCTTATTCCAAAAATACGACTAGACTAAACGAATTCAACATGCACGCATAACATTAGCGTCCATAGTTAAGTGCGTTTAGTCCGGTCAAAAAGCAGCGCGCTAAAAGTGAAGTCCGTTTAATCCGGAGGTTATGGAATAGCATTTATAAGCTTATTTTTTAAGCTATCCGCCCGTTAGTGGTTGCAGTTAGTGGTTAGCGGTTAGCGGTTTGTGGTTAGTGGTTGGTATCAAGCAAACCTCTAAAAATAAAACAGTAGGTAGAACCCGATTTTGATTTTGTCGTGCAAAACCGATTTCTAACTTTTCAGAATTCGCAGCTAAAACTACCAGAAGATATTTTGCATCACGTTTCCTTGAGATGCGAAGAAACAGTTTATTCCTGCAAAATTGGTCTTGGTAATCCACAAAAAAAGTGTTGTGTCAATAGCACGCATTTTTTTAATGTCAATGGACTTTGCCATGTTTTGCCCGGAGTCGCGCAAAAAACCAGGGGAATCGGGTCAGGTTAGATCGAAGGTCGGATTTATGCAACTGAGATTATTTTTTAAATATATTTTTTATTGTACGTTTAGCCTAATTTTAAATTAAACACCTTTATATGGAAATTGATTTTTGAGATTTTGTCAACGCTGCCAATGTTTTAAATGTGAAAAAGGGCCTACGAGACTTGGGGGCTGTGGTGTAGTGGTTAGCACTCTTATCGTCGACGCTAGTGGCTCAGGTTCGATTCCCTGTGCCTACAATTCTTTTTTCTTTCTAAATTAGAATCTACTATTTCGGTTCATTACATGTATATTTTAAGGAATTGTTTTGGAATTCAATCCATGGAAAAACAAAAGCGCAAATCAGGGAATCCAACATTACGAAGGAATGTCTTTGCAACTTTTTCATCCCAAAACTGGAATCGGTCTTTCGGATCTGTTCGCGATATCTAACGGTTTTCAGGTTTGCCTTAAATATAAATTTATAAATGCTAATATGGTTGGTACCAATCAACGGCAGAAGTTATCTAAAATATTCCGTAAATTATAAAGTAAATTCCGTTAAATTGGTTTAGTGTCTATGTTAGTATTTGTAGTACAATTCTTGATTCTGAAGTCGTTTCCTTGATTACATTTTGTCATTTACCTTATCACCGAATTATCAAATAATAATGAGGTTATATTTTTTATGATTGTCTTATCGAGGGCGTTATTAAAGGCCGCGGCTTTAATCAAGACAGGGGTTTATTCGAGGTAATACGGTACATCTGAAGTGTTCACTAAACTAAAGTGTTGAGGGAACTTGAGGAAAAGCACATATGTAGCGTCATTTTGGTGATTACTTACTGCACTTGCTGTGTATGTATGTTTGTGCTTATGCAGTTTTGGGAGATATGCCTTAATTCTATTTTAGGCCCAAATTATGGTGACCGAAAACCATTATAAGGTTTTGAATCGAAAGAAATCACCCTGCAGTCCGCATCGCATCGATTTGTTGTTCAGTAACCAAGCCAAGTGCCTGTTGCAATGCATGGCCGAAGATACCTTCCAAAAGTGCCAGTGCATTCCGCCTTCTGGTAGGAGTATTGGAATCGCGGACAAGCCGGTAATTTTGTTTGGCTGAACTGATTGTATTCCGACATTACAAAGACTTTATCGAAAATTGCATAAGCTGAAATTGTGAAAATTAAGCTAAAATTGTTTCATGACAGTAATACAGCTGGAGTCAAGCTTTCGTAGCGACAGTTTGCGGTTGCAAAATAGTTGTTTAACAGTAGAAAAAGTTGTTTCAACATAGCATTAGCTAAATGTAAGCTAAAATTGTTACAACTTAGCTAAAATCGTTATTGTGACCATAATACAGCCGAAATTAAGCTGTCGTTGCGACAATGCACTGTAGCGTCTGATAGGTTAAATACTCGTTTTAACGTTTAAAAAAGTTGTATCAACATTGCATTATCTACATAAATGTAAGCTAACATTGTTAAAATTAAGCTAAAGTCGTTATTGTGACAGTTATCGTTATTATTT